>JACEGR010001482.1:0-166432 GCA_014170235.1 Listronotus bonariensis
CACTTTAGGAATTACACTGACAAATGGAAAAATAAGTACGTGTAAAATAAGAGTGATGATACTGACTTGAAATATATCGTAAAATTTAATTCGTTTTTTTAACCAAAAAAGAAGTGGACCTGCAGATTTTGTCGCCTACCCACCAAAATTTTCTGCTTGGTATCGGCCAATTTAGAAAAGAAGCTGGCGCCGCCACTGTAAAGGCCATAGAAATAGGTTTTTTTTTTAATAAAAAGTCGTATAAAACAATGAAAAGGTTTTTTGTTATGATCCTTAGTTTTCGAGATATTAGCCGTTTTCATATGTTACTGTTGCTACAGTTTGTATGTAGAGAATAGAAAACAACTATAAACGGTTCGCTATTTTTAATTATTTACAATGTTTTTGTTATTACTTGTTCTAACAACAAATTTATTTAGTAATATAAGGTTTAGTGTATTATATTTTTGTTTCAAAACCAAGTCTACGCCTTTGTTAGTTATTGTGGCATACGTACAAATTATAAATTAATAAATTTGATTAAGATCGATGAGGTATTACGAATAAAGATAAAAGTAACCCTGTTCGTTGTTATTGTGCTGTAAGTCATTGTCTCACAAAGATATAAAAAACATCAAATATTAAAATATTAATTTACATGATAAATTTAATATACCATTGTTTATCAAAGCCGTTTATATAATAATTTTAAGATATTTGGGCTTCAATGCCATTTTTCTTTTATCTTTGGACAATCCACAAAGGCTCAAAGCCTAAATACTAACATACCGTGGGTGTCTTAAGCGAGGTAAGAGGGAGTTTGTTGACACGGGACTTAAATACTTAAAGATTTGGGGGAAAAGATAGACCTCCGCAGCCAGCGGGTTTCACATTCTAGATACTCTAGGGATAAAAGAACAAACAAAGTGGGAAGTTTGGGGTCTGTCGAGTTGGACCGTATAAAGATGCATACGCGTGGCAGCGAGTTTCTCTGCTGGGAACTGTGAGTGGAGGAATTATGCTAGACAATTCCTTAGAGCAGAAGCCTAAAAGTATAAAAGTATAAAAAAGCTATAAATCCCCAACAGCCCGACGATGGGCAAAAGAGGGAAGCCTTTCTGTAAGTGAAGGATCATTAATAAGACGAATAGCTCTTCTTTGAATGGAATCAAGAATGCTGAGGGTTGGGGGACGCCACACTGAGTTGAAAGAGAATGGGGCGGCAAAAACAAACTGATAATATACCTGGGGGTTTTTCAATGGTAGTACCCCTATATAACTTTTTAACCTTTTAGGATAGAAAATAAAATTTAGTATGTTTGACACAAATGTGCATTGGTCGATCTACCCATTTGCTTTATATCACTTTTGCTATAATTATTTTACATAGTTAAGGATAAATTGATATATATTTACTTTTTTTTAATAAGGACTGCTACTTTGAAAATTTAAATGGCAGCATATATTTTATTTTACGTCTATTCTCCCCTGCTGGTACCTGGCTACAACCAATGACCTTTTATCCTTTACTACACGTCAATGGGTACAACCATGTCAAAAAAACTACAGTGGAAATAATAAGATATAAACTTAGTAAGTAAAGGTATCATCTCAGGTCTCATTCATTTTTCATAACCACATTTTAGTGTATATTTAAAAGGTAACATCACTTTAAACATAGATCTTACCCTCTTATTCCTAGATATATCATAATATTGTTTATGGATCTGGTCAACAAGATTATTGTTGCACATAAAGTAGTATTCAATTAATACCTAACCACATAGGGTAGAGTGCTTTAAGAGTGCGCGGTCCATAGGAGTGCACACTCGTCGATTTCCGGAGTGCGTCGTCGATAAATTATATTTGTGCCAACCAATTATGCTTGTGCCATCCTGTAAACCAAATGTAATAGAGACAGTAAGCGTAGGTGTAAGAGATAAATCTCGGTGTATTGCTTATTATTATTATTTCTCGAATTTTATCATATTATATTTCGCATAGTATTTTTATACCGTAAATTATCTTAACGATAATCTCTGGTAAATTATGTATTAGTTATTTTCTCGTAGTTTATCTATTATTTTATGATGACTACTAATTGTACCGTATTTTATCTTAAGGTAACATATATTGTATTACCTAGAAATATTATAAATGTAAGTTTTTCTTCAATATGTAGTTAGTTAGGTTGCCAGCGTTTGCTTTGAATAAATCGGTTATTCAAGTATATCGAGTAATCTCTAACTCACCAAACCCAAAGTTGTTTGCTTCTACGAACCACAGGCTGCTGGAAGCAAAAACGTCACTGATAGCAACGAAGTTTTAGTTCGTACCAATTAAGCGGAGTATCTGCATGTTTCTTGCGCATTTTAGGCAAATAAACACCGAAAATAGCGGTATTAGGTAAGTTTAATTAGTTTTATTACATTTTGACATTTTGGATATTGTACACAACTGTAATTTTTGGAAATTTCGCATTCATATTGTACCATTCTTGGAATAAACCTTGAATAATCGTATATACCATACCGTTGTTAACAGTTTTGAACCAAGATGGAGGCAGCACTGGCATTTCATAAAACATGCTCGTTTTGTAAGAGTGCGCAGTCATTAATATTGTAAGAGTACGCGCGCACTCTAATAAACCAGATTTTATTTATAACGGATTAAATGTATTTTTTTTTGTTTCAGCATGTCTGGCAGAAAACGAACTTCTCAACGTGCTTTATGCTCACCAGCAGTTATGGAGGCAGCAAGAAAATAGGTTGAAAATGGAGAAAGTAAGAGAAGCGGGGCAAAATCTCTAGGAATGGCGGAAAGTACGTTAAGAAAAAGGCTGAAAAGAACAACTGTAGCTACAAAGCTGGGAAGATATGACATTACAGCAGAAATGGAAGAAGAATTATGCAAGTATATAAGAACAATAGACAACATGTTTTACGGGTTAACTTATTAAGCTCTAAGAAGTTTAGCGTTTGAGTTTGCTCAAAATTAGAAATTAAAACATCTTTTGATGAAACTTTAAAAATAGCAGGCAAGGGCTGGCTGCGCGGATTTTTGAAACGGCACAAAGATATTAGTTTGAGGCAACCCACCGCTACTAGCGTCGCCAGGGCAGTTGGGTTTAATGAATCACAGTGTAAATGGTTTTACGAAAATCTTTCGAAGTTAATCGACAAATATAAATTCCCGCCACGTGCAATTTACAATATGGACGAATCGGGATGTTCCACTGTCCCTAACAGGCCTCCTAAGGTTTTCTCTACAAAAGGAAAAAGGTGTGTCGATAAAATATCTAGCGCAGAACGGGGTACCAATGTTAATATTGTATGCGCAATGAGTGCTAGTGAACAATATATTCCTCCTGCATTTATATATCCACGCAAAAGAATGAAGGCAGACCTTTTGGATGGAGCCCCACCATCTTTAGTTGGAATGGTATCCGATGAATCATGAATCAGGACTTGTTTATTGATTATGCCACACATTTTAGAGATCATGCCAAGTCAACTAAGGAACCACCAATCCTATTAATTAATAAATTAATATTAAAATAACATTATCGCATTAGCACTTCCTCCTTATAGTGGTCACCGTATGCAGCCACTTAACAAATGTTTGTTTAGCCCGCTAAAAAGTTTTATTTCAACGAATGTGGAAAATGGTTGACGAACCATCCAGGTCGGGTAATTACGGTTTACCAATTTGCTTCAATATATTTGCTGCATATTTTTAAGCTGCTACTGTAACGAATGCAATTGAAGGTTTTAAAGTCACCGGAATATGTCATCTTAATGATGACATATTTATTGAAGCTGACTTCATGGCCACTTTTGTCATAGAATAAGAAAATCCTGCTACACCTACCATAACTACGAAAGTAGAAGCTCCTAACATACAATTAGAAGTCGCTGATAACTCTACGTCTGAAATCGATATTCAACCACATCAAATGTCTGAATCAGCCAATGAAAATGCTCCTAACGTTCTTGACAGTCCAACTATTGTTATTGAGAATCCCACTACTAAAGAAAATTTTCATGTCAATAAAAGAGATGCCATAATCAGCGAAATACCTACATCTGAATCCGATTGTACGAGTAGGATTTAACAGATCAAAAACAATTCACTTCAGCTTACAGAGCTAGTTTCCAACACATCGGGAATCATTTCAACTTTGGAAGAAGAAGTTGCTGTAGCGCCAGAAACCAAAACATTTGATTTATCAAACACTCGTGGAACATCCTAAACTTATATTAAATTAACAACCATTTCTCCGTTACCCAAATCAATTGCGGTCAGATCAACAAATCGCCGAAGCAAAAGTCGGAAATAATCATCAGCTTTCCATATAAGGACCAACTAATTAAAGAAAATGAGAAAAAAATCCGAAACGCAAAGTCAAACTAGATTTTGGCGATAACTTACCATCACCATACAAGCGCTTTCGGAAGAAAATCGGATGTAAACCTCAGACCGGCAGGAAAGATACGGAAAAATGGAAAAGCTGTTTTGAAGCCAAAAACAACGCCTCATAGGAAAATGTGGAGTTGTCCAGGGTGCAACGAAACATTTAAAGAACCTATTACAGAAGACTGGATTGAGTGCATATCGTGTGCTGAATGGTGGCATGAAAAGTGCCGTGGCTACGCGGGTTTTGGATCTAATATATATGACCTATGTTCATAAAATTACGTATGTACTCTTACAATCCTGAATGCGTACTCTTTAAAGTGGGTTTATAAGAGTGCGCAAATTCTTTTAAGTGTCATTTTTTTTCTATTGAAGCAATAACGTTTAGATTGCAAATTATAATTTATTTTGTTGTTTAAGTATCAACAGGCTTAATTAACAGACATTTTTTTAACGCAATTGGTTTGGACTTACACCTGAATAAACCTTAAGTGCGCACGGTTGAAGCACTCTACCCTACCGTTACTAAAAAAAACCATAAACCATTTTGTTTGATTATCCCTAGTTTTTTATTTTTTTATTTTGTAACAGTGACACTCACATACTCTACGTTATTACAGAAGATTATTGACAAAAATGGTAAATAAGTTATAAGTATTTTTCTTCGTTTTTAATTTTGGTAGTCTACATTGGTTAGAATACCAAAAACTAGTATAAATATTCCTAATCATTTTTTATGGGTATGAATAACATATAGCTTATTCACGAGTCAACAGAGAAATTTCAGAATTGGGGAGAAACTGAATATTTTAATTTTTCAGTGCATCACCAAGATAGATTTTGGGTCCTTTATAAATTTTTTTAATAATTTTTTACTGAATCGGCTAACTGAACATATCACAGGCACTTTTCAATTGCAATAATATGGGCCGAATTAAAATTGCTGTTATTTTTAAATGGCCACAATAAAAGGCTTCAGTAGTAAAACATAAACAAAGTATTTAGTTTTTGTGTTTATACATATATTTCTGTCATCACTAATAGACCTAAAGTTGGGTCTTGATAAAATCGTCAAAGCGATGAGCAAATCTAAATAAGAATTTTTATTTTCTCGGTAAGATTTTTTAAAAGTTAAAACACAGAGTTGAGTTTATTTAAACGAAACATTCTTATATTTTATTACCAATAGAAAGGTCTTCTTAAAAGTCGTAAAAATACGCCATTTGATATATTAAACTTGTCATACTTTTGGAAATATAGCCATCGTCAATAGTTCAATAATAAAATGGATTTTTTAAATAAAAAACCTTGTTTATTGTATTACATACATTATAAACACACTTTAAAGACCTCTAAGAATTTACCACATTCTGTGCAAAACTAAATATAAGCGATAAACATATCAAATGTAGTATTATTTTAAATATCTTTTAAGTGCAATGCTAATAAAATATACAGGATGTTGCATAAAAATATAAACCTAATGTTGGCTTTATTTCCTAAACTTTTAAAAACAGATATAACAAATGAGGTATTTTTAACAGCTTTTACCGAGACTTTAACTTATATTAAAATATTTTTTTCTTTGGACAATCCACAAAGGCTGAAAGCCTAAATACTAACGTACCGTGGGTGTCTTAAGCAAGGTAAGAGGAAGTTTGTTAACACGGGACTTAAAAGCTTGAAGATTTGGGGGAGAAGGAAAGACCTCCGCTGAAAGTAGGTTCCACAGTCTAGAAACTCTAGGGATAAAAGAACGAACGAAATGGGAAGGATGCATACGTGCGCCACCACGAGTTTCTCTGTTGGGAGCTGCCAGAGGAGGGACTATACTGGATAATTCGTCAGAGCAGAAGCCGTAAAAGTATCTATAAAAGAGCGATAGATCTCCCACAGCTCGACGATGGGCAAGAGAAGGAAGTCTTTGAGTAAGTAAAGGATCAATAAATAAGACGAACAGCTCTTCTTTGAATGGCATCAAGAATGCCAAGGGTTGTAGGGGATGCCATGTCTCAGACATGAGAACAATATTCCAGAGAGGGTCGAATTTGGGACACATATAAAGTGTATAAATTGGAAGGAGAAAAATACTTTTTGGCTCGGAAAAGAAATCCAAGCTTTTTGAAGCCGCGGTGGCTATAGATACCATGTGTTTATGCCAGTTAAGGTTATTCTGAAATGTGACGCCAACAAGGTTGAATGTGCCCCCGCTCTGCAAAATCTGGCCACTCATAAGCAAAGGGTGAGTGTTTAATGATTTTTTTCGCGACAAGGAACATGTTTGTGTTATGGATGCATTAAATTGAACGAGATTTTTGGCGCCCCAATTCAATACCAAAATGAGATATTGTGAAAGAGATATCTGCATCGCCCTGCGTTTGCTTTCCCAGTCGGGTTAAGAGATTGGTTTGAGAACCTGAAAAGTGGAGTGAAGGGTACTATCGTCAGCATAACTATGAATGGGATTGGTTGTGGAAGAAAAAAGGTCATTGATGTGAAGAAGAAACAAAGTTGGTGCTAGAACTGAACCCTGAGGCACTCCAGTATTAATTTCGTGAAAGCTTGAAGAGTGGTCATGAACAATGACTGATATACATCGATTATAAAGATAACTGGAGAGCCAAGATCAGAGCTAAGTTGGAAGACCGTAGGACGGAAGTATATTGAGAAGTGCGTCATGCCAGACCTGGTCGAAAACTTTAGATATATCAAGAGCAACGATCTGGGACTCACCTAGAAACTCAAGAGACTTGTTCTAGTTGTGTGAAATGAAGGAAAGAAGATCTGTGACGAAATCTGTATTGCCTGTCAAATAAAATTTAATGTTTTTCTAAATACCTAAGAATTTGCGAGTTAATGGATTTCTCCATTACTTTACAAAGCATTGAGAAAAAACTTTGGGCTATAACTTTAAAATAAAAATCAATGGACAAAATAAAGGTAGGCCACTAAATTCTACGTAAAAACTCCTAAAACATTTTTATTTTCATCGCTTATATAAAGCCGGTTTTCAGGGGACTGGTTAAATTGAAAAAATTAAAATAAAAAACACTCTTTATCTTTAAAAGAAATTAGGTTGGCAATGATTTATTTTTACCACTTTTCCAAAAATCGAAATCGATATTGTGCAATTAGATTTGTTCTATGTCTTTTAGTTTTCGCTATAGCCTGCAAGGTCAACGAAAAGGCGTTACTCTGTATATTAAATAAATAATTATATTGGCGTAGGATTGTTAAAATCGTCATCACATAAGCCCGAAACAGGAACGCTTTTAATGACATTTAATTTAATACTTTCCCATTCGCCCCCGCTTTAAACCCCATGATTGGTTCATCCTGTTAAACAATATTGATGTGCTTTTGTTATCCCGTAATTATTTTAATTTTTGCCTTTGGCGGTTCGAAACGCACATTGGGTTAAATGGGAAAATGTCCGTTTATTATTTGGGATATTAGTGATTTAGATACGTGTATAATTATAAAGATATTTTGTAATAGACTAGGAGGTCTGGGCGCTAATGTATTAATAATAATCCTTATGGATTATTTTTCGAAATCATGTTCAGAATAAAATCCTGATTACGAAGATAAATGGTGCCAGCTTGTATCTTGGCCAGAAATTTTATAAACCGCAAATGTTAATCAATTAAGAAAAAATAATTGCATCATATTTTTTTATTTTTTTACCATTTTTAAACCAAATACGACTCTTTACATTTTTTAGAAAACATTATAATTTCTTAAGTTATAAATATTTAAACAATTAAAAATGAGCACTTGGTGAAAGCTTTACCATTTAAATATTGTATAACAATATAAGAAAATTCACATGATGTATTTTTTTAATTAATTCTCGATTTTTTTTTAATTATAGAATAAAAAATTTGACAATTTTAAACTCCTATTTGTTTTTCATAACAAAGTGTATTTTTCTGTTTTTATCCCCAAAAATATTTGCACTTTTCCTGTGGGATTTGGTCTCCATATAAACAGCATTAAGATCGGCCTACATCTACCTTAAGGTAGTTGTCGTGGTAACCTTGGAATACACCAGGCCGATCTGGGTGCTATTTTTATGGAGACCATATCCTACACCCAAAGTGTAAATATTTTTGGGGATTAAAACAGAAAAATACACTTTGTTATGAATTTTATGAAATATCTAGAAAGTTGTCAAATCGCTTTCTCTAGAATTGTTACAAAAGGTTCAAGGATTCCGCATTCCACCAATAAAAACATCATGTAAAATTTTTCATATTGTCATACATTATTTAACTTGGAAAGGTGGGCCCAATTGCCCATTTTTAAATGTTTAAATGATTATATAACTTGATAAACATTCATTTTTCAAAAAAATGTGGAGAGTCGTTTTCGGTTAAAAAATACTTTTAAAAAATTTAAAAAATATTTAATGCAAAAAAACGGACGTAATGTTGCATATATTAAGGATGTTGAGAAAACTGTTAAGCCCTTGTGATAAAGTATGTCGTTTTATAAAAAAAGAGTTTATGAACATATGTCCGGATTTTCTTCATTTTTGAGATACAGATATATATAAAAACTTAAATATCCCAAAAACGCTTTAACCGAATTGGATAAAATTTGGTATACCTGTTAAATGTAATAAGGCGCTTGTAAAGCTCTACCTAGATTTAGATTATTGGGTCCAGTGGCGTCTCAGTTAGCACAGCAAATATTATTGAGAAAAAAAGTATGCCACTGGTTAATTATCAAGTTTTTATAGTTTTTTTTCGATAGGCAACTTTTAAATCTTTAATATTTTCTTTGTTTGATTGAAACCACTTTAGGTGATACTAAAAAGTATTTATAAACAGCATAAAATAAAATCCAAATTTAAAAAAAATAACAATTTTAACCTTAGCAAATACGGAAAATAACGATTTACGATAGAATATACGACTGCTCATTTATTTAAAAGCAAATACTTGTTTATTTTTTTACCTAATTTTATCTAAATCAGTTAAAGGGATTTTAAGATATTTAAAAAATATTGTTTTTCAAATGAAGCAAATCCGGACATATGTTTAAAGCAAGTTTTTTCACAAAAATACATAAGAAATCACCCCTTAAGTTTCGTACCGTAGTTAAGAAACACCCTGTATAAAAATATAGCAATCCATTACCAAACCTAATATTTAAAAAAAATTGAAAAATTGAGGGACCGCTATAATATTTTTATCAAATAAGAAATAAACCAAAGAGTTAGCAAAAAACAAATTAATAATGAGTAAAAAAATATACCAACTCGAAAAAACTTAACTCGACATTGTTGAGAATTAGCCAATTAGGCATTGTATTACTATGGATTAGAAAATTATTAAATATATGTCAATGTCATCTTGTAATTTGAGGGATTTATATTTAAAATTTGGAAATAAAAGTTGAGTAGTTATTTGGAATATTATAAAGATAAAAATGTCTAACCTGACTTTAATTATAAAGAAAATGTATGTTCTGTATAATAAAATATGTATGTATAAAAAATTACCAGTGGCGTTCGAACAAGATTTGTATTGAATAAAAAAACAATGGTCCGCCACTGCTTTTTCTTCGAATCAATAGTTAAAAAAACATTTACATTGGGGTTAATTTGGTTTTCTGTTATTTTTTCGTACAACGCACTGTCACTAAAATCTGATACGGTGTTTCGTATGTAAAAGTTGTTTTTGTCTAACATGTATTAAAATAGGCTTAAACACTTAATAATGTGTAATAAACGTATACATTTTGTAATTATTTGACCCCATATCATATTTTAGCGATTTTGCCATGCATCAAAATGGTTTTAATTTTTTAAAACGAACTCGTCCGTGGTAGAATTTCAAAAGAACAAATTAACTGAAAAGTAGATGAGTATTTTAACAATAATATTGATTCGAAGGAAAAGCATTTACGTACCATTTTTCTTAATTGAATACAAATCTTGTTCAAACGCCACTGGTAACTTTTTTTGTATATTAAAAAATGTAATGTAATAATCAAAAAAGTGTACAATTTTGTGGTAATATCTGGAGCGGTAGAAAGGTTATAATAAAAAAGGCATTTTTTCTAAAGCTTTAAGACCTTATATTTCGAAAACAAATCATTTTCCAACAAAATTTGATTTAAATTTTTTTCCTATTTTCTTACATTGTATACAGTGTTAAGAGGAAAATATATAACCCTGTATATCACAATAGCATTAGTTAATATCCCATATTTATAACCAGTTTTATTAAGTGGTAATAAATGTTTATCCAATATCTCAGACTTTTAGGTGATGCAGCATCCAACCGGACCAGTTGGGGCATAACTCTTTTATCAGCTGTCACATATTTTTTCAGCTGATTTTGGCTTTATATGAATATAAAACAAAATTTTATTAGGATTATTGTCCACTATTAAATACACACTTAAAATTTTTTCTTACATAAGTAATATGACACACATTTTATGGATGTAAAGGGTTATGTCATGAAATAACCGTTACTTAAAGTATTATACAGGGCCTCCGGAAAAGTGGGGTCATAAATGCTAGGGGTGATAAAGTGAGCCAAAGTAATGTTAGTACTTTATAATATAAAAAAAAATCTATTGCACTTTTTTAGAGAGATAACTTCTGCAAAGTTGGTATAAAAAAAAACTTAATTTAATTTTAACTTTTGAACTCTTGCCACAGTACCATAGATATTTGGGCTACTAAATAACCTCATAGTAACGCTTTTTTTCATCGGCAAGATTCTGTCCAGTAAGTCGGAATTATACAGGGTGCAACGATTTTTTCATTTAATAAAAAATTAATTTTTAACACAGGTGACAAATTTTACATTTTGCTTTACCTTATTTGAATCATTTTGTATGTAATAAAGAATTACATTTTTTTAGAAAACTATTAAAGTGTCATAATTTTTTTTAAAATGGTGTTTGTATGCCTCTTAAACTTTATAAAACAAAAAAGACAACGTTATTTGTTAAAATATTTTCAATCTTAAAAAAAAGCTTTTTATTGGTACTGACTAAACGACCGCCGGCGGATTTGCTCAATTATAAGAAAAAAACCGCCGTCTGGCGGTTTTATCTATTTACGTTTAGAAAAACGCCAAAAACATTAATTAATATGTTATTACCGGCGGTTTTTACATATTTTATGGGTAGATGTCGCCGTCCGGCTATTTTGTTTATTAAAAATATTGAAAACCGCCGAATAACAGTTAAAGTTAACCTTACTTTATTAATTGTTTTATTGTTTTATATTATTTTTATTATTAATCAACAAACAGAAATAAAACTGGGAGCCACGTTTGATACCTACAAAGATGTTGTCGAAGCTCCTCATAAGTTAAAATATGTATGTGCATCTTTTAGGAAAAGAAAAGCCTGGAGTATTTTAGAGGCAAGAAAATAGTTATTTTCCTAACAAGTGCTCAATGTGATACTTTCCCGCACGCAAAAGCAGTTAGACGAACGACGCGAAGCAAAGTTCGGATAAGCTTTAAGTGCGGTAAAGACCTTTAGACTATTCACAACAGACCAAACATTACTTGTTGTTTCATTGCTAAAATGCCGTTTGTTTTGTTGCCATGATTAAAATACTAAACATGAAAACACAAACGTGTGTGACAAAGAAAACAAATCAAAATAATTTACCTATGTTTATAAATACCTCTGTGTTAGCAACACTGTAAAATGATATAATGACGGAGTGCATTTTGATTACCAGAGGCGTGCAATTCTAAGACAATAATAAAATAAGCAAAAATAACACCAAATAAGAATGTTTTAGATAAACTTTCAAAACTTTTCTAAATAAGATTTGGGTATGTATAATTTTACGTTTTATAACGTGGATATAAAAAATATACCTAACATTCTCAAAAAAAAAAAAAAAATTTGTTTATAACAATGTGGGGTTACTGATTATTTATGACATAGACATTATGATTGTCTTATGTATTTATTTTTTAAATAAAAACTTCTTGTAAAGCCCATAAATTTCCACATATTAATTGTTTATTGTTTTATATTATTTAAGGGTTAACTGTTTAAACAGAAATAAAACTGGGAGCCACGTTTGATCTACAAAGATGTTGTCAGTCTTCATAAGTTAAATATGTATGTGCATCTTTAGGAAAAGAAAAGCCTGGAGTATTTTAGAGGCAAGAAAATAGTTATTTTCCTAACAAGTGCTCACGATACTTTCCCAACGCAAAGCAGTTAGACGAACTGACGCGAAGCAAAGTCTGGATGTTTTATGAAAGACACTTTTTTGCAAGTGTTAGGAACAATATTTTTCTATGAGTATCTTAGGAAAGTAAAAAACATAATATTTTTATTCTAATATTTCTTAACGTTAAATAGTATTTGTCAAAGTAACTACTTTACGCACGCGAGTAGAAAAAAACTTATCGTTTCACAGAACTAAAATCAAGTATTACCAATTAAAGTGTGCATGTATTCAGGGTTGAACAAGGTTTAAAATGTTTTTGTATTATTTACGTACTTATAACACAATGGAATTTGTAAACCATTTTTACCAATATTACTAAGAAATGTTTTTAAGAATATACATAAAATAATGCGAATTGTAAATTTTATGATAATAATAATTTATCTAGGCAACTTAAATTCGTTTGGTAGGTACTTGATTTAACTCGACTATTGCCTACCAAATTAAGTGTTGGTGGAGTCATGGTAAGTTCTGGTTAGTAAAGGTAATTTAATTTTATTTTTTGTTTATCAAACTTCCTAGTATACAAATTCCATAAATACAGGACGAAAACTAGTGTTCCTACATTTTAATAAAAAGAGTGTAAATTTTTTTAAAAATACGTACAAAAGTTTTCATTAATTTTTTTACATTTTTGTATTATTTTATGCCTATGAAAAACTTATTTATTACAAAATGCCTAAAAATGCAATCATTAGATAATAATATTTTGCAGTGGTATACAAGGTATGTTAAAAAATAATATTTTTGCTCAGGAGGAAAGTACCTCTATTTTTCATATTATCGAAATTTTTTAAAAAGCAAAGATGTTTACAATTTAAAAAAAAACCTTTTAAATATGCAATTTTGTTGAAAAAACTTTATACTTTTTTTCTGTGATAACGTGTGTTTTTGTGTCTTTTGCTGTTTTGGCAGTTCCGGCTTTCTTTACATATTACATTTTAAAATACATATGCACTAATGTACAAACTTAAAATTTCACTGTTTAAAAATTTAAAATAAAAAAAAATGAAAATAAACAAGTCTGCATATTTAAATCCTATTTTTAATCTTTAACATCTTTTCTTTATAAAAATTGTTAATATTATGAAAAATAAAGGTAATTTTTCTTTTAAGCAAAACTGCATATTTTTAGACATACGTCGTACACCATTGTAAAGAAATAATATCTGATGATTGCATTTTAGGTTCTAGATTATGCAAAGCTTTTTATAAAGAATAACTTTTTTTGTAAAATAAATATTTAAAAAAAATCCTATGGTAGTCCCTTAAGTAGACACTATGTATAAATCTGTTTTATGTGAAACTTTTATTGAAAAACGTAAAAAAATTATCACACCTCTTAGTTTGCTAATGGATAAACTATGGGAAACATGTTGCTCTTTTGTAAATATATTTACAAATGTTATTTAAAGAAATTAGTAGGTGTAGTTTTTCTCCCAGCAGGTCTTAGGAAAGCAAAGCGGAGTTTTAATCACTTTTGTTTGTTTTTTTCCGTTTAAACTTTGAAAACTATACTGTGTATCAGCCAAATTGAATAAATTCCATAAATAATAAATGGGGCATTTTCGAAACAACACTTACGACACGTCGCGTTACGTCCTGGTGGATTTAGGTTATTTTTAAAACAAAAAAATGTACAGGGTGAGTCATGTAACGGTGTATATATCTTATTTCTTATTTAAAATACAACTTCCTGTATATTATTTAATTTTTTGATTCTTTAGAATGTTTTAATCACAATTCGTGTACGTGGAAATAATAAATGCTTCCAAATCAAGTACAAAAATTAACATTAAAACAAAAAAAAACAAAAAAATTTGCTGCACAATAAAACTTGTAAATAACGGAAAAAACATTAATGTCAATGCGTGACACATCCTAATCTTAAATAGTATGATACACATGTATTATTAATATTTCTGTTTTATTTTATTAGTATAAAGAAATATTGAAATTATCTAGGCTTACTTTATTATTATCAAAACCTAAATAAAAAATAAATATTGGGTGTGAATTTTTAATTTAATAATGGTAATTTTTGCAAAAAATCTGAAACCTCTAAATATTTTCGAAACAGATAGGTGTAAAACATTGTACAGAAAGTGTGTAAGGAATTAAAATTAAATAATATACGAAGAGTTCTATTTGAAATTAGAAAGTTGGTATTGGTCACCTTTACATTACTCGCCATGTAACATTTCTGTTGAAACAATGGCCCAACCTAAAATTTCAATTGACATGTCAGAGCGTTTTTTTAATGCTCTTCTTTATTATTTTGGGGGAATTGATAAGACACACACTGTATATTAAAAAATACTTGTTACTTACTAAAGGAACCTACATTAGGAGTCTAAGTCTAAAATTTAAATAGGAAGCGACTTGCACCCATTTGTTTATCAGATAAAAACTATTTTATATTAAATATATGATTTACAGAATTGCCTAAAAAATGATTGTCAATACTGTTAGTTAGACCCTGGACCATTTTTTTCAATATAACGAGCTAATTTTTTGTAAGTAGCTTCATTTTGACGAGACGCCAACTTTTTTCCTTACAACAATTTTCGTTGGTGGTACCTTACAGGAGTTGCAGAAATTAAGTATGTTGATTTGACAGATATTTAGAATTTATTACAAACAGGAATTTTTTTCTGTTAATTTTCAAGATTCAGTTATCTAAATAAACAGAAAAAAATGTCCTACAAAATATAGGGTTTCCCCTACCACCAACATGTATGCTTAACAAGGGATAAAAAATAAATACTAACCAGCTGATTTTTTTTCTGTTGATAAAATAATATTTATATAATTTAACATCCATATTGTCATACAAATTTCGTGGTAAGTCATCCTGGTTTTTAATTTAAAAAAGACCTCCAAATTTTTTACACTTTTTGTACGATGGCAGAGTTTGGTCGAATACTGAGACTTGGTATTCGAATACGAATCCAAATACCGTAAAAAAGTATTCGAATACCGAATATTTTCGAATACCTACAAAAAAGTAGTCGAATACTCGGTATTCGTGAATATCACTATTGGGTATTCATGAATACTGAAGAGCAAAAAATCCTTCCTTCTCTTGAAAAAGCAACTTATTCCTATTTTTCTACGTTTTTCCATAACAAAAATGCAGTGGCGTACCTTGTTCTTGCTTAAAAACTAATCATTTTAAGCATACAAGACGTCTCCCAAATTTTCCAGAAATAACTTTTTTTAAATTATTGACTTCACTTTTGGAATGGGGATACATGTACATACTATCTACGATTCACCAGATAGTCATGATTTAAACTGACATAATAAAATTTATTATACATATCCCTTTTGTGTAAAATGGAGATAAATACATATTAGTCTAACCTAATACATAGAAAACATAGTTTGCAATGTCACTTTTTATATGTTGTACCAAGTTACTTGTTTTTTAATAGCAAAACCCCAAAGAAGTTAAAATAATTAATTTAGATATATTTTTGTTTCTAAAAATAAATGTATATCTGTTTAAAATTACTTACCTATTAGGACCATAGAAACAACATATCAAGATTTAAAAAACATATTGAATTACATTTTATTTTTCAATTTGTAAAACTAACTTCCTATTAGTTTGCAAGTGATGATATATATGACTTATATCAAATTTGACCCGTCGTCGTCAGCAAAATCACTGCGAACATGTTTTAACCCGCTTAGGATGCATAAAAAGTAACGTAATATTCATAAAATTAGCAAACAGTATTTAAATTCAGGATTTGAATACCAGAATATAGGTATTTGAATATCAGTATTCAAATACCGGTATTCGAATACCAGTACTCGAATACCAGTATTCGAATATCGGTATTCGAATACCAGGATATTCAAAAACGATATTCAGAATAAAGAATACCGAATACTGACCAAAAAGTATTCCGTCGAATACCGAATACCAAACACATAAATCTATTCGAATAGTATTCAGAATACTACCCAACTCTGTACGATGGCAACCCCAATTTGTCTAAATACATTTTAACACTAGTAAATAAAATATGTATGTTTAAATAATACAACAAGTACCAACCCATATAACATTTTTTTGCGGCGTTGTACATTTAATTTACTGGCATTGCCAACATAATAGCTAATGGCAAGGCATTGGCAAAAGGTATCAAAAGACGCGAAAGTGGGCAATTGGCCGTTATTAGGCCACGTGTTACCTTGAATAAAGTGATGGCATCCGTCATTTAATAAGTTATTGGCAAAAAATGCGTTTAAGATGATGGCATCCATCATTAATAAGTTATTGGCAAAAAGATAACAAAAGACACGAAAGTGGGCAAATGCAGATACTCCCAAGCACCAAGCAGACGTCTTATTGACAAAAATTGTTGCATATGCTTTTTTAAAGCTAAAAATGATGTGATATTTTATTTGAAAATCAAAATAGGAAAAAACTCCTTACCGTGCAATTTTCCTTGCAGTAAGTACCATTCTCGGAACACTGTCCAACTTGGAGAGGCAGATTTTTACACTAGCCGAAGATATTTCTTTCAAACAGTAGATCACCTACCTCAGACCGCTCTCGTATTTTTGTCTAATGGGTACGGTTTAGACGATAAAAGCGAATATTGCAGAAACGTAGTAGTTTATTGTCCATTACGCCATCTATCAGGTATGTCAAAAAAACTATTTTTATTAACACGTCTTTAAAACTTTTAATAAAGTTTTAAACAAAATGTTTACAGCTCTAACAGTGTACTTGAATATCTTGCCTTCTCGACTAGCCATCACCAATTAATCTTTAACACACTTATTGAGTAATGAATACATTTAATTATGTCTATTAAAAAACTCTTTTCTTTAAAAAAAGAAATTAAGAGCTATAGAATTTTACCACAATTTTATTTTTATTTGCTCCAAAATACATAATAAACATTTTGTTTGACCTAATTTTTATTTTTAACAATAAATGTTGCGAGGCCATTTCCTTTAAATTATGTAAAAAAGCATAAAATAATGTTGTTTAGCTGCCATTATAAATAAAACAGATCAAAAAATTGCTTTAATATTAGTTAAATACCAATGTTAATAATATGGTTTTAAAGTATGAATATGCAGGTGGTTTGCCTTCAATAAATCCAATATTTTATTTGCCTGCAACAAAAACGCGTACTTTATTTAATCAGGATTGGTATGCCGCCATTTTTGTATGCGTGCCGGCAATTCGCCTGCATGTAAAATTTATTGGCAATTGAGTGTTTATTTAGGGTTGACTTTTTAATGCGTATAAGATGTTGGCATAATATTGCCACCAAGTGCCAATGCTTTGCCATCAATGCCAATATGAAAAATGTATACATTGCCGGTAAATAGGAAATTATGTAAAAAAAATCTAAGTTTATATTTAAAAAATGTCCAATGGCTTTATTAATAAAATTGGTCCTGTAGGTCCTGTAGAGTAAAAAAATGCCATTATACAGGATGTTAGTTTTGAAATTTAAATATAGCCTTAACCATAATTTTTTAAACAGCCATGTAGGAATACCTTTGTTTAAATACTGTATTTATTATAAAATACTTTTTATCCAGTAAACAGATGGGTGCAGGTTGCTTGCTATTTGGATCTTAGACTATAAGTTAGTAGAGTTTTACATTGTACTTTTGTGGCGTAATACTTTTAGATCTAAAATATATGTTTTTTGCTCTCCATTATGATCAGACTAGGCGTTTAAAATAAGCACATTAGTTCAAACACACAAACCTGGCAGTTGGTAACTCCCAGCCCAATTTAGCATTAATCTTGTTGACGTTTTTACGAGTTCAACTGCACTTTTTAGCGAAGATGTCACGCAACTAATAGTTTTTTGACACTAACTAATAACTTAATTTATACCAAAGTTATTGTACAGGGTGAAGCCTTTTTATTGACCTTGCAGGATATAGTAAAAACTAAAATAGATAGAACAAATCTAATTTAGCAATCTCGATTTGGATTTTTAAAACAATTTCAGTGGTGAAAGTAAATCATGGCTAACTTGATTCGTTTTGGAGATACAAAGTGTTTTTAAATTTTGTTAATTTGGCCAAGCACTTGTAACTGGTTTAATATTAGGAATAAAAAATAAATGTAAAAACATGTTTAAGGGATTTTTACGTAGAATTCAGTGAAGTACTTATATTTTTTTCATTGCCTTTTATTTTTTACTTATAACACAAAGTTAGGTTTTTTAAATGAAACACCCAGTATATTTTATCATCAGTTTAATGGTCTCCTTAGAAGCTATTAAAAGTAATACATTGAATATAATTATTTTTCAATAGTTTCGCGATATGGTCATTATCAGGATTTTTTAAACAAAACAACAAAACCCTGTATATTATATAACCGTTAAAAATATATTTTAAAGAGGTTTAAGAAATTACCACATTTGATATATTTATGTTTTAAAGTTTTGGAAATATGACCATAAATATCTAAACAATAGTAGATATACGCATTAAGATTTGGACGCTCATATTTCCGAAACTGTTAAAATATACAGGGTGTTTTATTTTAAAAATGTCATTTTATTATCAAATTCCTGACGATGGCTATATTTCCGAAACTATGACAAATTAAATATATTAAATGTGGGCTCTTTTTACGGCTTTTATTAAGACCTTTCTATAGGTGATAAGATATACAGGGTGTTCGATTTAATAAAACTTAGGTAACTTTGTGTTTTAACTTCAAAATAAAAGTTATTAAAAAAGATATTGGTACGCCACTGAATTCTAAGTAAAAATCCCTAAAATCCCTACATTTTTTCTATTCCTTTTATCAAGCAAGTTACAAGTGCTTGGCCAAATTAACAAAATTTAAAAAAACACTCTGTATTTTCAAAACGAATTAAGTTAGCCATGATTTACTTTCACCACTAAACTTGTTTTAAAAATCCAAATTGAGATTGCGCCATTAGATTTGTTCTATCTGTTTTAGTTTTCGCTATATCCTGAAAGGTCAACAACAAGGTTTCACCCTGTACAATAATCTCTAATATCAAGCAAGTTACAAGTACCTGGTCAATTTAACAAAATTTGAAAAACACTCTGTATCCTAAAAACGAATCAAGTTAGCCACGATTTACTATTACCATTTAATTTGTTTGAAAAATTGAAATCGAGAATGCGCAACCAGATTTGTTCTATCTCTTTTAGTTTTTCCTATACCCTGCAAGGTCAACGAAAAGGCGCCACCCTTTACAGGTAAACTACAGGTATTTTAATTATTTACGTAAATGCGAAAGGTCTAGAGCTTTAATGAACAGTAGCGTTATGGTGTAATATATATTTTTTTGCTATCTTTAATTTTCTTTTTCTTTTTGAATTAGCAAAGAAAAAGAGCCCTTTTTCTTCCTAGAAAACAGTTACTGAAGATGGTAAGGTTTTAGGTTAATCCGAGCAGTGCAAAAGGACAGAGTTTCTTATTTATTTTTTAATTTTTTGCTTTTTCTCCTTTATTAAATTTTAAAATGTTGCCGGAAACAACATAGAGCTTATTTCTTTAAAATGTTTTTTTTTTAAAGAAAAATTGGTAAATGTTTAAAAACTGTCCGCAACTCCGATTTTAACCAAATTTGGTATACGGGGTTTTTTTAGGGTGCTGACCACAAATCTAAAAGAATTTTCAGTCGAAAACATTTCGTTTTTGGTATATCCATTATCAAATTTTGCATTTGAACTAACATTATTTTCACAATATTTCTCCTTCTTTTTGCAAACAATTCCTAATTTAAAGCTAAAGTGGCACACACTATTTTCACTTTTTAAAACCCCGTCTTTCTATGTATTTTACACCTTTCTAGACAATTACCGAAAAATTAAATGCAAATGTACTAAAAATAATAACTTATGGGACATAAGTTTTAAAGAAAAGATTAAATAAACATAATTAATAAAATAACGAAATTTTATTACCATCTTAATACATCTTTCAGATAAATGAAAACAAATTTACAAAAGTATTAGCGATTTGGTAAAAAATAATTTAATTGAAGAGGTCAGAAGCAAAGTGACCATATCTCCCAAAATGAGTTAAGTGCAAAATTGGGTAGTTAAAGCTAAAAACTATTTGGTAGCAGAAAAATACATATTTGTACTACTTTAGTCTTTAATATAGAAAATATTTCAAAAACATACATTACACATTTTGTAGAAGAAATTGACTTTAAAATCAAATGTTATGGAATAAAAAATTTGTTCAGTGTTTTCGTTTACGTGCGAAATATCGGCTTAGTGTTGCTAAATATATTTTTTATCTCCAAACCTAAATTAATATGTACCTAATTTAGTTTTTTTGTTGTATTAAAAATTATAGAGCCTGGTCTATTTATAAACTTTTTCCCTATTTTGATAAAATTGTATCATAACACTTTGGCAGTACACGAACACTCTGTATATTTTTTTATTTCTATAAACAATGACTGTTTAGAGAAGTATTATCAATCAATTTTAACAACTTGAAATACGCGATAACGACGATAGTCTTAATCCATTCTGTCGAAAATGATATCAATAGATAAGATTTACCCAAAAATATTTTAAGATTAAATAAATTTAATCTGATATTTACACAAAGATAAAAATAATTTTAACAATATTTTACTTTTTTGAAAACAAAAGGTGGTTTCATAAGGTTATTAAATAGTTAGAAATGTTTTTATCGTTATTTTGGACTGTTTTGTTACTATTTTCATTACATATGTTGCCGTCGTATCAAAATTATTGTCCGGCAAAGTTGGTAACAGATTTCCATCAAAAAATTGTACGGATAGGGCTGACAAGGATACTGCCTATTATCTTGATAGAAGTACATGTATTCCAAAGTGTAGTGTTTATCCAACAGGTATGTAAGCAATAACTAAGGTATCCCTTTACATACAGGGTGTTTCAAAATTCAGTGCAAATATTTTAAGGACACATTGTTTAAGTAAAAGTAAGACTTTGTTTTCCTATTAACATAGGTCTTAAAGGGCACCCTTTAGAACTACAGGGCTCGTAATTTGCATTTCTCCCCCTCCCTCCCAAAGAAAAAGAAAAAAATACAAAAAAAATAACAATATTGACAAATATCGGTATTTAACACTAAATAATTAAACAACATTAATAAACAATAGTAAAACAAGCAGTCACAGCCTACAACGTTATACAGACTGTCCCCCGATGGGGTTTACAAGAGGACAAATGGATAAAAATTTAACTTTTCAAGAAAAATATTGTTCATAAAAATTTTTGATTTTAAAAAAGTATGACTCTCGCAGAGAAAATGTTGATTTTGTATCAGGTTACGGAAAAACATGATTTTTTCCAAGGGTAAACTACCTTTATTTTTCATTTTTTTAGCAATATATATCATTTAGAAAATGTATTTAGAATGGGATTTTGAACGACTATATTATTGTTACAGGGGTATCAAAAGTTTGATATAATTTATTTTGGGAGTTATCAAAAATTAAATATATTAAATTTTTACAATAAAATGCCCCAAAAATTTTATAATTTGCTTTTCACACCTGCTTTCGCTAACTTCCTATACAACACAATTTTTTAGCACTAAACAAATGGTATCAAGGCGTTATCGCCAAATTGTGAAATTCAATAAACCCTTGTTTAATTATTTTTATTGATTACAAATTTTATTATAATTAAAAATAAAAAAATTGTATTTACTTTTGAAAAAAACATGTGTTTTAATTTTTTGTTAACCCTGTATAAAAATCGATATCATTTTGTTTTGCTAGAACATTTTTTTATAAGGAATGACTTTTTCGAAAAATAAAATGGTGGTAAATTTGTTCTCTTGTAAACCCCATTCGTGGACAGTCTTTGGACGTTTTTTTTTAAATCCATTTGTTGTATCACGAAAATATGAAACCAAAAAGTAAAAAAGGAACTGGGGAATCTGATTCAGGGGCGGATACAATGCTTACCTCATAGGCATTGTCAAACTGGCTGTACCGGTCTACGGTGACTAACACGAAAAGCAAAAGTATTTTAAACAAACAGCGTCTCTGGTCGACGATAAGAAATAATCCAACCGTAAATGACATGAAAAGCAGGAGTTTTTCTTTAACTATCGACAAGGGAGATTTCTCTTTTGTATATATCAACGACAGTAAGGAATTACATCCATTTATTTTCTTGTATCTAACTTGCCGACTCCCGGTATAACTCGATGCCGATTTACTGAATGATGCTTTTCAGTATGGTATGATCGGTGAGATACTTACCGTCGAACAGCGACCCTGTTTGTTTAAGAGACTATTGCTTTTCTTGTTATTCACCGTGGACCCGATACAGCCAGTTTGACCAAAGAATACTAATTTATAGAACATTACAAGGGAGATTTTAGCGTATCCTGAAATTTTAGTACCCACCCTGAAAAAAACGGTAACAACCGCATTTTGTTATGGCATTTTGTTTAAGAGTTATAACGATTTAAAATTTACAAAAAGAAAGCCCATTGCAGTTGAATTAAGCAGCAGTTTATTTAATGTCTGAAAAAATATATATATAATAAAGTGTTTCTTATCTTTTTTGTACTAAAACACATTGCTGTTTCATCAAAATCGGCGAGAGACACCTGGGTTAGTTTCCTTGTTAGTACACTTACTAAATGCGTTTCATCATACCTACTAATTAAAAAATTAAAAATCAAATATATTTAAAAAATATGACCCAAATGACGGTTTTTAATAATATTAATACTTTTTTAGAGGTTAAAATTACGGAGTGCAGCAATAATCCATGCATTGCTGGCTACACTTGTGAACAAAGATGTGGACCAAAATGTAAGCATTTTTTATGAAATTTAATTATAATATGTATTACATAATACAGTGACCAGCAAGAAGGTCGCAGCATATGTAAATTTGTTAATTATTTTATAAAGAAAAATTCCTATTTTTTCTGGCGATCGGCATTTCATGTCCAATAACCTAAAAATGATTTTGACATATGTCATGTCAACAAAAATGACAAATACCAAGTTTAAATCATGTATTTTTAAAAAGTGAATCCGCCATTTTTAAGAATTTTAAATAAAGTACAAATGTACCATTTTATTCACTAAAGTAGGTATATTTACCTAAATATTATTTGTTAAAAGTTAAAATAAAATATATTTTTTAACAGTTCCAATGGTTTATTTCTAAAAATCATTTTAGTACTTTACCAAACAAAGAATGTTAAAATAGTTTAAAAATAGGTACATTTGTTGATCCTTATTATGTTTTACATATAATTGAAGGAGAGTCTTTATATTTCGTGGGTATAAACTTAAAAATTACCCTTTATTGATTTATTTTAATGTTATGTACATCTATTATTTAATTAGTTTAGCAAGTAAAATAAAGAATTTTTTATTTATTTGATATTTTACAAAAATAAAGACAATTTTTACTATAACATAAAATCAAATCACCCCAACAAAAATAAAAACACAAGCTTGAAATTAATAATCCATTAAAATTTTTAGCTTTTATTTTTTAGGTTGCTTATAAGTTATGTTGAAAATTATCTTTATTTTTGCAAGATGTAAAAATTAAAGTAGACTATTTATTTTATTTACTGAATCAATAAAATATTATATATAGATATCATTAAAATAAATGAATAAAAAATTAAATGGAAATTTTGAAGTTATGCAAGAAATGTGCAATCTCGTCCTCAATTATACGAATTTGTAAGTAAACCATTATGGGTCAATAATTTTAACTATTTATGAATATTTTAACATTTATTGTTTGGCAAAGTACTGAAAATATCTTTAGAAATAAACCATAGCTGATATGCTGGCAAAAACCTATTTTTTAAATTATTTGCTCTAGTTGTCAGAAAAAAATGTCCTATTTTACTTTAAACAAATAAAGTTTAGTTAAATAAAGGTAGTTTGGTAAATAAAATGGTACATTTGCATTTAATTAAAAATATATATATTTTTAAAAAATGGTGGATTCACTTTTTTCAAAATGTATCAGCCAAAGTTTGTATTTGGGGTTAAAATAAAATTCAAAGCAATTTTTACTCTTTAAACTCTTTCCAAAATACCGGGTGTCACTGGCTGGGGGCTCACCCCTATAAGTTTTTAATTTTTGAGATAATAAAATAAAATTTTGTACATATATGAAGGTATAAAACATGTACCATACCACATGTGTATATTATATCACCAGTAAAAGGTTATTTTAAAAAGCTTTATAAAAGTACATTTGATATATCTATCTTTAATAGTTTCGGAAATATTGCCATATAAATCTAGGTATAATTTCCATTACATCTACAGTCTCACCTTACTGCCGGCTGTAGGTAGGTATAATGGAAATTATAAATATAGTAAAATTAAAACAATTTCCGATAAACGTCATTAATCAGCTGTATCTGACGCTCACGTACATAAAATTAACAGAATAACATTTCGGCAAAAATTATTAAAATTTGGCTTTTTAATTATTGTACTGAAAACTTATTGAGGTTGTTATTTACCGCATCCAATTACAGAAAATTTATCCTTTTAACAACAAAAAAATCATTTAATTCAAATTTTGTTATCATCAGATTGTTCAAATTGTATCTTATCTTGCGACGTTGCCTTTCCTCGTTCGACTTTCTACTCAAATTTTTTGTCGCTTGTCGCTTTGTTGTTGTGTTTTCATGTATTATTATTTTTATTTTTTCTGTGGTTTTGATAAGTATTGACTGATTTTAAAAACAAAAATATCGTATTTAAATTTGTAAAGCAGACTTTTGATTTACTGTGAAAATGCCAAAGCATTTAAATAGCCGATGATTCGGATAGCTAATTACTTCTTTTGGATCCAATTATTGTTTAAATTATTTATATTACTTTGTATTGTAGTTAGGATAACCTTTTTATATTAAACCCGATAATAAACTTGTTTGTTACAAATTATAATCAAACATTTTAATGTGTTACCCTGAAAACGTATAAAAGTATTTTAAATAGGGCATTGTAAATTTTTCTGACCAGCTTATTTGCATTTAATGATTTTATTCTGGGAGTGGGTTTCTTTCATGCACCGATCTCGATGGATGGCCAATGTTATAACCTGCGCGAAACAAAAGTTACATTTCATGGACGAAAAACCGGTTTGTGCGCAAGCCAGTTGAGGGTAAACGCACCTGGCGCCCAACAAACTATCCGGATTAACGGAAATAATTTGTCGGTTTTCTGTTCTAAGTACGGTAGCTAATAAGCGTCACGGTCAGACCACGGACGAAGGGTGCGGGGTGCCGGTGTTTGTATTTTGCCACGGCTTTTATGTGCGCATGTTCGTCCAGCCACTGCGCGAGGTCGTAAAATCCGAAAAATGCTTCTTGCCACTGCGGATCTAAATGTCGGTTATCTATGCTCATGCCACACCCTTTGACACCGATTACATTTTTTTACCTAAACACACTTAATTGCAAATATGGACATTTAATGATGATTTGGTCCCTCCTCGGAAAGTTGATATGACCATTCCTGATTTTATTATTATGTCACATATTGGTATTCCAAATATATTAGCAATTTAATGAATTTTTATCACTTAATAATTTTAAAAAAAAACTATTACTGACTTGTTTTATTCAAAGTTATTTGCAATTAAAAAAATAAAAATAACAACCTAATGTTTTTGTATTATCATCACAACCTGGCAACCATGTCGCCATTTTACGCCACGCATTGAAAATCGTTTAATTTTACTATATCTACTATTTTTAGTTTTAAATGGTCATATTTTAAAAACCATTAAAGATAGATTTACATACATAATAAATGTGGTATTTTTGTAAAGCTTTTTAAAAGAAACCTTTTTAATGGTGACATTATATACAGGAAGTTCCATTTAAAAAAAGTTTACCTTTTAATTTCTTTTTTAAATATTTATTTGTTTCTTTTTAAGCTCAATAGATAAAAAATAAAAAAAGTATGAAACTTTAATACAGGATTTTTTTCTCTTCTTTGTAATACTTAAAAGTGGGTGGCAAAGTATAAATAAAAACGTACATTGTTACTTGTTTTATTCAAAGTAAATTTGGATGGATTTTTTAAATTTACCTGTGATATTTAAAAGTGTTAAGTAAATTGCACTAACGTACAAATCTAAATATTTGCCGTCATCGCACAATAAAAAAATTAAAAAAATTACCCACAAATAAAATTGGATATAAAACCAGTTTTTAATTTTAAACGTCTTCTTTTTAACACTACTTTTGATATTAGCAAAAATACAGTTACTTTACTGTTGCGCAAAAATTTGATTTTTGGCCAAACCTCTTAAATTACTGATCCAATTTGACAGATGGTTGCCTTTTAGGCTTTGGACTATGCAGAACTTTTATTAAAGATCTTTTTTGTAAAATTGAGAATTTAAATGTTACCCAAAATAGGGAGTTCATAGATCCAAATTGTTAGCAAAAAAATGCTCTTTAAGGAATGTTAACAAGCCAACCTCGTTGCAATAATAAATTAACTTATAATCATAAACAAAATTTTGCAAGTTTTTACCACGTCTGAAAAAGTAAAAAGTACTTCGGATTGTTACCTATTTGAAAAATTGTGTGTTTTTATTTTGTTCAGATCTCATATTTTATGTCCTATAAAAATTAGGTAAAATATACTGGTGGTTTCATTTAAAATTTGAAAGCAACAGTGCCGTTTAGGGTCAAACCACAGATGCATAAAATAAAAATAATGCAGGGGAATATATCCATCGTCTCGAAACACTCGGAAGACCTTTAAAAATACTCATTACATAATACGTAAATTTTAGCACTTTTGAAAACTTTTTACGTTTTTACCGCCTAAATAAAGATATCCCAGTTAGAAACGCGTGGACTTTAATGGACGTATTTTAAAGTCACAAGTCAATTAGAAACAGGGGCGGACATCCTTTGTAACCAAATATTTTATACATAACTAATGGCAAATATGGGCATTTAATAATGATGGGCCACCCTCCCCCAGTGCCGAGTGTGGAATTGAAAATTGGGGACCTTTTTTTTCTTTCCAAAAATATGTGGAATGAGGAGAGGATCTTTTTTGCTCCCAAAAATTTCAATTTCTCACCCTCCCACCTCCCTCAAAATTTTATTTTAATTTCTGCTGCCTCAGGCACTTTTCCTCGGGAAGTTGATATGACTGCCCCTGGTTTGAATGATTTTAATTAGCTTCTCGTCCAGTGATAGATTTTTTATCAAGATTATTACACAGGCCTGCGTTTTTACACCTTATTGAATGTGAATTTATGTGCTATACTGAACTTGGGTAATTTGGTGTCTCTGATTCCAGATCTGTTTTTTTTCTATCACGTAAGGTTTTGGCTCAACAGAAAATCTACTCAAATAATAATGCTTATGTATAATTATATAGGGTATATTTTTATAAAGTTATATTTACAAAATGGACATAAAAGATTACAACATTAAACAAAATAACAAAAAATATAGCAAAAGAATCACGAGCTACTCTTTGATCTTCTTAGAAAATCTTTCTCTTTACCCAAAAAGCTCCGTTTGGTGATTTTTTCTTATACTCGGCCATATCCCTCTTCAACATCCAACAATAGTCCGCCATTATTTTGCTATTCCATCGCCCCTGATATCGTTTCTTCATTTCTTTAATGGCCTGGTTAGTTCGGGTTATATATATATATATATATATATATATATATATATATATATATATATATATATATATATATATATATATATATATATATATATATATATATATATATATATATATATATATATATATATATATATATATATATATATATATATATATATATATATCTATATATATATATATATATATATATATATATATATATATATATATATATATAATATTTATTAACATCACCAAGGTTTGGAGGACAATAATCCAAATGTGCATGTAAAAAGTGAATTTTATTCTTTCTCTGCTTCTCTGCTCATATTGCAAACTAAGGCGTTAAATTTGTCCAGCATGTTCCCCACAATTGTCACATAATTTTGGTCTTTAGTATTTCCCAGAAATTTATTTATCACTTCCTTTAATGCTTTAAGAATGACAAAACTTTGATATTTTTTCGAAATTAGAGGGCAGTAAGGATAACTTACGTCAGTTAATTTAATTCCATCTAATCTCTATACGAGCTAAGTAGAAAAAGTAAGTTTTTTTCTAATTTTTTAATAGGAGGCTCTGCTGTTAAAATTTGACATAACTTTTAATTCTAAACAAGTTTTCCAAATAAATGTTTTTTTTAAGATGAAAAAGAAAGGTAGCTTTTTTCTGTGTCATATTCGTTAATTTGCACCTACCTCGTATACGCTATGGTTTATTTAAATTTTAATTAGTGTTTTGTCAGTTTCGGTGTATGCAAAGGTTGTTATCAAGAATAATTTTTTTGAGAAATCAAAAATAAAAAAGTTTTTCATATGGTTTAACATTTCTGGCGGTCACTATAATAAAAAATACGATGATCCTATAGAAAAAAAACTGTACGTGATAGAGACAAACAATTATTGATCTGGTTATTAATACATCAAAACTAACCAAAAAAAAACTAAAATTTGGCCTGTGTTATTTAATATGGGGATTGCAAAAAGTTTTATAGGATTAGGTGCTATACAGAGAAGAGCTAAATGTTTTATTTTGACCCAAAAATAACGACCCTATGGAATAATTTACCATCACAATTTTTACCAGCGAATTGGATTATCTATTCTAAAAGAAAATACAAATTTTTAAAAGAAGACAATGAAATTTTGGGGCAGTTATACTTCTACACCTTACTTATGTTTTTATTTTTTATTATAAAAAATAAATACAAATATTAGTTTAAGTTAGTTTCGTAGTTTCCAAATCAGTAATATATTTTTGTTATCTTTTAAGATATACAAGGAACGATAAAACAAGTGATTTCAAAAAAATAATAATAATGATAACACCCTGTATAATCACCAGTAAAAAGATTTTATGGTGTCCTTAACTACATTCGATATACCTATTTTTATTACTTTCGGAGACATGACCATCCAAATTTTAAGTTTTCCCAATATGTTTGCATTATAGCGCATATTTCGACCACCATAATTAACTTGCACCGATTTCTTTAAAAATTTGTATTTTCTTTTAGGATGGGTATATCAATATAAATTAAAAACAGAAATGTAAAGAAAAGGTGGGGCTTTAAAATTGAATACACTGGAAACAAACTTGTGACTTTAAATTATTCCACAGGGTGTCCGAAAATTTGGGTCAAAATGCAACATTTGGCTCTTTCCTGTATTACTCCAAATTCTATAAAACTTTTTGCTATTTCTATTTTAAATACTAATCTTAATAAACGAAGCTACAACCAAACCAAAAGTTAATAAACATCGTTCAAAAAACAAAAAAGGTCTATAAGATTGAATTTGAATAAAAAAATTTTTGTTCAGTTTTTTTGACCAGAAGTGTATTTAGTAAACACCAACATTTAAATTTTAGCAGAACTTATAAGCTACCCTTGCACTGATGATAACACATGTCGAGCCTTGCCAGGAGGTTCCAGAGCTTTCTGCAAAAAATATTGTGTACTTCCAGAAACTGATGAAACTAGTAACGAAGGTAAGTTAACTAAAGCGAAAAATCGATCGAACTAATAGTAAATTCATGAAACAGGTACTTAGAGAGAGCAATTTTAATTTCGCTCTGCCCCAGTTTAATTAAAAATTGAACCAACTTGGTGCCAGGTTGCTTTCTGTAAAAGCAAGAGGGAAACGAGAAAATGCGCATTGTTGCCGAGCCTGTTTAAGGTATCGCATGAATATGACGTCAAGCTGACCTTAATTTCTACGATCTGTCACAAAATTTAAGCTCACAAATAAACTTATTGTCCCTTTTATTATTTTTTATTTTATTATTCATTTGCAGTCTCCTAATTCACTACCCATGGTTTTTCTTTCAAATAAATATTAATTATGTCACATAAAAATCGACTAGCACACGAAAAGAAAACCAATATTATAATTGTTAGGTTAGGACGTTCCGTTCCCAGTGATTATTTTCCGCACTAGTGCGGAAAAGTGACACATTCCAAAATAAATTGCATGCGGAAAAATGCTGCTTTCCACACGCTAGTAGAAAAAAGTATTACTAGCAAAAAATCAACATTAGCCGATATTCCCAACTAACAAATTAGTATTATAAAATGGGGCCTCGCAGTTAGAAGGTCTTGCAGTAAAAGGAAGTAAATATAGGGCCAACCAGACACATAAAAAGTAGAGCCCAAACGATAAGAGACTGTATGCATGTAATAGAAATGATTTTGTACAAGATGAAGCGTAATAGAAAGGATGTACTTTCTGTCTGTTTGATACCCTTTTTTTTGGTTATCAACTTTGTTTTCTTCAATTTCAGCTTCATCAACTAAAGAGGGCCTCGCAGATACAACTTTGCCTACGCCTGTATTTGCCTACGCTACGCCACTGTTAGCTTTCTTGGTTAATTCGTGTACAGCGTTGTGAGCTTTAATACAATAGTTTTATAAATATTAACATAACTTAAAACAAGAGCAAAAATAAAATAAAATGATTTTAAAGATATTAAACTGCAAAACAAATAGCAATGAGACAATTTAGATACATTTACGCATGTTCAGATTACTTGAAAAAATAACGTTTAAACCTTGACTTATTCGCCTACCATGTTTTTGATGTCAAGTCAATTTTTTTGTGGAATAGGGGTTGTTATATAGGACAATTTTCATCAGCCTTACAAACTAGAAAATATCGGTAATTTGTCTTTTAATAGTATAAAGCAAAGTCGCTTCCCGCGTCTGTATGTAATATGTATGTATACATGCTTACATCTTTAAAACTACTCAACGGATTTTTATGTGAAGTCGTAAATAAACACTGTAAAATGTACCATGCCAATGTGGGGGCTCGTACATTGAAGAAACCAAACGCCCTCTAAATGTAAGACTGCCAGAGCACAAACAACCACACAGAAGGAGGAAACAACGAAATCAGGGATCGCTGACCATGTTTGGTCTCAACAGCACAACATCAAGTGGTCAGAAGCACGGGTTGTTCACAAGGAACCACATTGGAGAAAGCGCAAATTTAAGGAAGCCGTCTTTATTAAAAACAAAAATAATATTTTTAGCAATGCAAGTGTGGACATACCAAATATTTGAAAACCACTTTTAAAGCGTAATAATGCCTGCCGGTGCCTCAGGTGAGCAACCCCACGCTTGACCTATCCCAATTCAATCACGGATAAATAATCTTCCCCCAGTGTATATAAACTCAGTAGCTTAGGAATTAGGTTTAGTTTACCTTTCAGAACGAATAGAGATAGTACTGCCCGAAACGTTGTGTGAATAAATTAATAAAGAAAGAAGCCCGAAATTCTTCTTTTACTGAATAATTAGGTACTTGTAATATACGTTTTTGTGCGATTTTTTATATATTTTAGTGCTTAGGTTTAGAAAAATTTCATATATTTTAAAATACCCACTTTTTTTAAAACTTTAACGCCCTGTATCTCAAATGACATATATAATTTTTTATCATAAAGAGCGCAGAAGTTATCACTACCTTAAGGTCCTGCACCGTAGTTAGTAAACACTCTATATGAAAGTGGTTAAATAAAAGTAATAATTTTTTTATTTGTGTTTTTATTAATTTTTTTATTGTAAAGTTACTATAAAGTTACGTTCTCAATAAGAAATTACCCATTAGTTTAAATTTTCAATACAGTTTTGCAATTTTTAATTAAGATTTCTTATAGTCTGTCTACGTAACTTGGCGTCATATGAAGAACTTTTTTGTAAGTAAAATCGCACATTTAAAACTATGTTTCTCAACATCTATTCTTTATAACAAATTTTAAAATTAGCAAAAATACAGGCACCTACTTTTTACTCTTAAGCAAACATTTTTGGCCAAACCTCGTAGATGACCGATACAATTTGATATCTAATATCTCTTTATAAAGAATAACTTGTTTTTTATTTACTGAATAATAAAAAAGTTTCCCATATGACGCCAACTTAAGTAGACACGGTGGACACTATACTTAAATGTAATTTTAAAATACAATAAGTTAACTGATTACACAAAAAAAAAACAAGCAATTTAAACATACAAAATTTCTCTTATTTTATATACCTTAATGACAAAAAGAGATAAGTACACACCTTACATTTAACAAAAACGTAACTGCCGTAATTTCATGCCTTGATAGTATAATTCTATAAATTATTTACCAATATCAAAAACCTATAAATCAAAAATAATTTGTCAATATTAAAGAAATACTTTTAAATACTGTCAATTCCAGTTGTTACCTGTAACTTCTTTATTTCCTATTAATAAATTATTTAACAATGATTATTCTAGCTGATTTTTAAATATTGTATATCGCGCTCTTTCGCCCTCATAGTATTATCCGTCTAGACATCCTTGTTTGCTATGTTGGCGCCAAGGAACCAGCAGTGCGGTACATATGTGACGTAACTGAGGCAACCTTACTCTAGTCAAACGATAAATCTTTTAAGCAGAAATGTTTTTATTCTTGGGAAGAGAATTGATATACAAATATACTCCATCTTTGCTCTAGCCCAGCATAGGTTTTATACCAAAGACTAAAAATAGTTAACTAGACTTAAAACTTTTAAAAGATAATCGTTTGTGGAACTAATACACACCTTGTGTTTTTTTTAAGTGACATTGATAGGTTCTTTTATAATATATTAGGACTTAAAATGTAAAGCTTTGAACTAATAAAAATCTTGTACAGGAAAAATGTTTTACCATTTAGAAAAAAGACGCAAACAAATCAAGATGTTCTTGGGCTTTCCCCATATCGACTGTCACCGATGCGTGTTGTTACTGTGGCACATATGTGGTTTGTTGGAAGATGATAAGAAAGAAATTGGGAAATTGGCCGGATTTCTTTGAAACAGAAGCTCTGGTATAAAACATTTTAATAACCACAACTAAAACTTTTATTAACATCGAACTAGGGATATCTTCACTACATAAGGACACTAAACAGAATTTGCTACGATAACCGAAGTAATCTTTAGCAAAACTTTAGTTACGATTGACTGACAGAGTTTAATAACCTATAATAAGATCATCGTACTGTGATTATAAAAAAGTTTAATAACAGTTGTTAAAGCCTCATATTGTCTTACGGGGTTAGGTGTAGTAAGAAACATTAAAAAAATTGCATTTTTTCTGTCAGTAAATAAGTTAATTTTATAAAATTAAAAACAGCGTCAATAAATAACCAAACCCGGCTGAATTTAAAAAACAATAATTATTATTATTTTAAAAAAGTAATGGCCGCTTGTGTTGATCCAGTTTTCACTCTGAGGCATCTATTTATGGGCCATATAACACTTTTTTGCCGTTGTGTCAGCTTTTAAAAATATCTATTTGATGATTTCTATGTAGTCAATCATGACATTGGAACCAGAGAACCGGTCGCTTGTAGATGGTGCTAACTACCTGTTCTTGAAAGCTCCAAAGCGCTCGAGAACTTTGTTAATATTGTCGAATAACTTTAAAAAAGTATTTTTGTCAGATTTACTTCAAATTTTTAAAGAATAGTTTAAAAAATATTATACATAAGAAAATGCAAAACCTAATTTTTTAAAAAATTCTAAACTACCCCTAATCTCTTAATAAAAAGTTCTGGATGCGTCTATTGTAAAACATTCCAATAGTAGTTATTAAAACTTAATAGCTAGTAGTTATTAAAATTTATAGCTAGGATAACTACAGACTTAATTATGATAACTAAGCATGTTTAATAGCGTCTTTACCAATTTAGCAAAATATATTAAATATCCTGTGTTATTTTGTTATTATTTTATCCTTAATCAAAAATGTATTTAAGACTAGCTCACTTCTGTTGAGCGCTAAATATATTCATTTCTAAACTTTTGTTCAATCATAATAAAATATAGCCTATAACACTCCTGAATAGTGTAGGTTCCTGATTGTAAAATAATTTGCATGATCGGTTCAGTATTTCTAAAGATTAGTTCTACAAACAAACAAACAAAAGTTACAAACTTTCCCTTTATAATATAAGTATAGAAATATCTTCTGTGTGTAAGTTTCCGATATAAATGTGTACAGAGTATAGAAATAAAAAGTCGGCAAATACACTTTAGTTCAAAATCGGAATTCGAGCCTATTTAACGCTGTTGTGGCTATGGCTATTTTGTGTTAATGCCAATTAGGGGTAACTAAGCAAGGTCAAAAATAACGCCTAGAGGGTGAATTACTTATTCAACTAGAACCACTAGAACCTGTTATTATAAGGTCGTAATTTAACGTGTTTCTTTTTATTCCCATAATTTGTCCAGTTAGAAATAAATAATAACTTCTTATTTAAAAATACAGGTATTATTTTTAAATATCAAAAGATCTTTAAAAAGATTATGTAATTGTGTTCATGCAGTCGCAAAAAGTCTGAATTAGAAGCTGGAGGACGTGCTATTGTCAGCTTACATTGTGATACAATGGGTAATTACGAACCTTTGCAATGTGACATGGAGAAAGAACTTGCTGGTGCGCAGAACCAAAACTGGTGAACCAACTTCTCCATTTGTTCCCGAGAAAGCCAAAACAAAATTACCATGCTGTAGGTATTTTAAACTTTTTTATCAGTTTACATTTACTTAGATCAAGCATTAAGCACCTTAGTGTGTTCCAAATAATTTTTGTAAATATTGTAAATTAAGAATTTCGATTCTTGGTCTAGATTTGAAAGGAAATGTAGGAACTCAATATCTCCGCCAATGTGAAAGTAAAAATTTGCAACAACAATGATAACTCAGAAATTGAAAAGGCATGGAATCAAAATAGTGGAGGCCGACACGTTGCTTTGTGATGCTGATGGCAGCTATGGAGCTTACTCTACTTCAAGTGGGATGTAAGTACTATTTTTAGTTTTCAAATGACGTATCCAATAAAAACCTAACCATTCCACAAATAAAAAAATGTGCTTTACCACATATTCTCAATAGCATAAAACTAACATATACAGGGGTGGTCCCTAAGTAATGAGCCAAAATTTAACCGAAGAATAATGAAGTTAACATATTTCGATTATACTTGCCTTAGAACAAAATTTGACATTAACCGAGATACAGCCCAAGCAGCAAGCTGACGTCTCTATTTAGTCATTTTTGGTCACATTTGGTCAGCAAAGACGTCATGAGATGACGACAAAATGACGTTAAATTGACCTCCTAAGTCACAGACAAAAGACGTCCCGTTAATGACGTCATAATGACGTCTTTAAGATGACGAAAATTGACGCATATACCTTTTTTTCTAAAGCTAAAATAATACGGTATTTGATAATTGAAGGCGAAATCAGGAAAAAACTCACCGTTCAACCTGGAGATGCAGAGATTTTTATACTAGCCAGAAGATATTTCTTTCAAAGCTACAGCCAACCGCAGACCGGTTCCCGAACTATTTTGCTCTTATCGGCATAGACAGGATTGTTATAAGGGGTCGATTGTAGGCGATTAAAAGCGAATATGTTGAATCAAACGTAGAAAGTTTATTGTCCATTACGCCATCTATCGGTAAAGTTTTCTCTTTTAATTTTGTAAAAATTATTAGTCTTATTTTTCTGGCATATTCGATATTTTTAGGTTGGATTTTTGACAACGAACCATATAATGTCACAAAATTTTTCTGGCGGGTTTTTTAAACATGACGTCATTAGAATTTTGAGCTAGTATGACGAAAAATGACGTCGAAAGACGTCATCACTTCAACGACGTCAAAAACACGTCTATTAAAATGACGTCATAATTTTGGTCTGACGTCCCATGACCAAAAATGACAAATATGACGTCAGCTTGAGTGGCGACCGCATGCTTTACTTATATGGGGGATTGCTCAATGGAAAGTTTTGCTGTATGGGTCGATACTAGGCGTTTTCTAACATGACCTATTCATATCTAATGTTAATTAGAATAAAATTCTTTAAATTTCTCTAGAACGTCGCAATATTTTTACGGTACTGTGTATGTACCATCTAAAGTAAAACAGTAAATTCTTCTATGCTTTCAACACAAAAAAGATGTACCTTGTAAGAATGGTTCTAAGCCACCGTTTTCAAGATATGTGCATCTAAGTGCTTTAGTGCAACCAAAAAGCATATGGATGAATACATTACATAATTGTAAAAAGTAAATTTAGAAATAAAACTGTGCCCCCTAAAAATTAAAGTTTACTTGTTTTGAGATTTTGTTTATAAGAATAGAAATAACGGAGGTGGCTCGTTTGTTTTTATGTATGTATATCTCCTTGTTTAAATTAAACAGATTTTCCTACTTACTTCTGTTTCTTTTTATCCAACCTTTAAGGATAGAATAGGTATAATTCTGTTACCTTATTTGTGAAAAGTTATTTTACGATCAGGTGTAATTTATAGCGTAGTATAACAGACTTATGTGCCTGCAATTTTGTTAAATCTAAAATTTTTGCACCGCATCCCCCAACATTTTACCAGCAAAAGGCACGGCTCTGTGGGCTTGTTGCAGTTTTGTGTGGTCAAACCTTTAAGGTCTTGCCACACATAACCGCACCGAGGCTGCACCGAGCTTGAATTCTTAATGATAGAGGAAAATGGGGCAGATTAAATCGGAAAAATCCAAAAGTACTTTTTAAGCCCTTAAAAATGTTTAAAAGTTATAAGATTAAAGTAAACGTATAATATACAGTGTGACCACGGATAAACTTAAGTATACATTTAATTAATTTTATCATTTATTATTTTAACTATAATTTTCTGTTAAAACAATCATAAATTTCATTATGTTCCAAAAGGACCAAATCTTCTGATTATTTTATCAAAGAAAAATCCAAATTTGGTAATATTTTTTTATGTAAGTACTTAAAATAGTATAAAAAAGTAACAAAATATATATTTTTTTGTTATATGTATGACTCAAACCCATTTAACTTGTTTTAATAATTTTTGAAGCTTTTTAATCGAGTCGCTTAAAGAACTTTTTTGTTATTTTTGCAATTTTGAACCACCCTGTATATTATAGAGCAAGTTTTATTATGGCCTTTATCATTTTAGATAAAATATTTTTTTATTAAAAAAAACTTTTCTTTGAAATATTAAAAATTAAAAAAAAACTTATAGTTAATTCTATCCGTGGACACACTTTATATTGTTTTTTTTTCACAGTGCTTATTGTACATGGAGAGACAACACCAAAATTGGAACTTGGATGACCAATTTGGACGGATTTACGGGTAAATTAACTTGCAGTAAGTATTGTGCATATTACGTCATTTTTATTTAAATATCTTAAAATCTACAAAAGATACTATAAGAATAATAAAAAATGCCCTTTTTTTTACTTTCAAATTTTTAACTGGATAAGGTAAATTCTCCAATTGCAATATTTTGCCTTAAGCCACGTACAGACTTGGATACAATCGGCTATATGTGATTCAAAAATCTATCACGAAACTTAAGAGGGTGATTTTACTTGACAAAATAAGGGTAGAGCTTCATATATTTTTTTCAAAATACCATTCGTTTTCGAGTTACAAGCCGTCAAAGTTCAATTTTTATTTTGGTTTTTTCGCCATATTGCATTTATTTTTTAACCAATCCAGTTGATATTTGGCACACAAATCGAGCTTTGCAGATTCTAAAATTTTAAGATAAAAGTACTTTTTTAAATACCACCAGAGGGCACTTTACCTTATACTTAAAATTTATTTACCTACACCATAACTTTTTATTTTGACAGATATCGTAAAGCTGGGGGCGCCATTTTATAGACAATCAAAAACTTAAGAAATAAGGTACTTTTTATTAAAGTCGATAAACCTCACCGTTTAGACACCAATAGATATCAAAGTTTTCACCAATTTCAATCAAATTACTCACATATATACAGGGTGTCCAGTAACTCAACCGACAAACTTAACCAAACGATTCTACATACAGAATAACAAGATAAAACTTCATATAAACATATGTCACTTAACGTCTTACATCTATTTTCTAAATACTCGGTCAATAGTATTCATATAAACAAATACTTTTTGATACAAAATGTAGCTATTTTTATTGATTAAATAAAACATTATTATTAAATTTTGATATTAGTGAAATTGACAGGTGTGCAAAAGCTATTTTAAATGTAAAACTGTAAAACAAACCTATTTAATTTAATACACTTTGCTTAAACCATTTTTTTCCTTTTTGGACCAATTTTTTGTAAATTTTTAAAACGTACCGTTCTCAATGCTAGTTATATTTTTTGATATTTATAATTACTACCTACTAATTTTTCTTTTAGATTGTGCTAGAGATTGGAAAATATACAATCATGCATTGCACTGCGAAGGTACTGGAGAGTATGTTACAATGCAAAGTTATACCAATGAAGGATTGACTCAGTACTACTGTGTAGATGTGGATGGATTTGCAAAAACTGACCTACTCAAGGACAAGAGTACTAACTGCACGCTCAAATATTAATAAAAATAGTATTATAAATATGCAGGCTAGCTTATATACCTAGTTAGGTTACCTATTTTACCATCTAACAGGACTCATAAAAGAAACTCACCTCACCAAAAATCGTTAATATACAAGTTTTTGACTAGATTTAGTAGGGTCGTTTTGGGCAAATGTAAACAGGGGGTAATTGTAAACTCGCCTAATATAACAAAAATAACAGCATATATACTTAAAATTTGCTGTAAAGCTTACAACTCTGCTCGTGCCGATATCAGTAAAACAATAGAGAATTATTGCAAGTTGCCTTATTAAGCTCAGGAATTAATAATACCGGCCTTATTTAAATAGTGCTTGTGCCCATAATTTAGATTTATTGCAAATCATGTAACATTAACCTAAAAAAGGGAAAATCAATTTTAGTAGAATTTCTTTATTCTTTTGTGTTGTAGGATTTTGTTTAACACAATTACAGAAATACATTTAAAAAAGCAAGGTTTTAAGTATATTTAATTCCTAAAACTTTTCGATTTTGTGGTTGGCAGCCGTTCGGTTGGACGAACAGTTCCGAAGTTAAAATAAGACCAAAATAAGGCACGACCTAAAACAGACATAAATAAAGCCAGGCACTATACTTATTAATGGAGTCCTTATCCTACAATGGATCTGCTCAAGGTCAGATGTCAAAATAAGGCCGGTATTATTAGTACCTGGCCTTATATAACTGTGCAATAACTCTCTTATATTTTGAAGCAAATGCGAATACATTTAACCACAAAAAATAATCTACTAAAGAGAGACTATTGTTTTGTTTGGCAAGTGGTAAAATGTAGTGTAGTATATTGTAGTAAAGGACTAAAAAGTAGAAATAAGCTAAAAACAGCCAATGCCAAACGTGTTTAACTGAGTTATGTTACACATTTCCAAATTTTAAAAGGCTTTTATGCTTTTATTTATAAACAAATAAATTAAATTTCTACATATTTCAGGTTCTTGCTCTCTATACTTATTCGTACGAATTGTCCAAAGATTTTTTGACAAGAATTATCGTTTTAATAAAATGTACCTAACTTCACGACCTTAAAAATGATGTAGTTGAGTTAAAACGAGATATAACGAGAACTAAATGCCAAAAACCTAAACCTGAATTACGCTGATATTTCTAAATGGTTTTTGAGAGAAAAAGTTAAAACTAGTTGTAACTTTTTGTTATGCTAAACAGAGATTATATACAGGTATTGTCCTTAGTTTACATTTGCCCCTTAAATTTTACTAATGCAGTAATTTTTTAAACTGAAAAGTGTTTAAATTACCCTTTAAGAATATGGGTAAATGTAAAAGGACAACCATGTTGTAGATCTTTTTTACCGGATTTTTACCGATTTTTAACGGGTTCGTAATTACAGAAAACCACCAGAAAATATTAAAGAAGACACAATAAGCTATGTGACTGCTTATTTTTATTTATAAAATATTCCGCGGAAGTCCACAAAATTTTTTAAACAATTCTGAGCATTAAATATTGTCCACAATTAACCCTATTATAGATTATTTTTCAAAATAAAAAATAAAACGGTATACTGCAGCTAAATTTTGTCGTTACTTCCTGTAAGTTAATAAAGTTAATTTTTCCCTTTATTTTATTGTTTTTATAAATTTGTGCCGTACTTATTTTTTATTGTAATTTTTAACAACACCTGATTTATATGTAAACGATTTTTGGCAAAATTATTTTCCATTACGAGTTCTACTAGTTCTTATGAATAATTAAGGTCTCCTTATGAATAATGACTTAACTTTGAAAATACCCTATGTACAGGGTGTTTCCCAATTAGATATTTGTAAGCTAAATTAAAAAAAAAGAAGATAAATATGTTTATCGTTTTCAATATTATAGAGTCTTAAACTTTTATTAAAAAAAGTCGTTAGGTACTTTATAAAATTTCTTAAATTTTCCTTATCTAAATTTAATAATATTTGGCATTAAGGCTAATAGCATTAAGGAGCTTATTAAGTTCTTACTTGAATTAATGTATTGGGACCAACGCAACAGTATACAAAAAAATTTACGTCACTTACTTTTGCTTATTAAGTGTATTTTATTTAAATTAAGAAAGAGACAAAAAATAAATATTTTTTGTATATTGGTTAGTTGTAGGGGAAAATAACTTATTTAAATATTATTTGACGACACAAGAAACGTAATATCCTAACTATTAAATTTTGCTATATCAAATGTTTCTATTTTTTATTTTTCTGTTTCATGCGTGTTCCAGGGATATGCAATAAGGTAAACTTATTTTCCATTTTTTGAAAAACTAAGCAAGATGCAAACAAACCAAACATACATTTTTGTTTGATTAAATAAATAAAATATACGAATTACACAAAAGTCACTAGCGTAGGTTTTTTGTCAAAAATATTCAGACCGGACCCTATTGTTTTATAAAATTGACCTAATTAGTGTCCAAAAATGTTTTACCGCAATTAAAAAATATTTTAAATATAAAAACATGTTTTTTTAAATAAATTATTAAATCATTAAATTTAATTTAAGCGTTTTGTTACATCCACAAAAAAGCTTTGTACAATAGTTACAGTAACAAAATGTGTAAAAGCCCTAAAAAAATTATCAACAAATCAACACGATTGTATTTAAAATTACACAAACTATCGAGAACTAGTAAATATTTTGTTACTGTAAGCATTTTGGCAAGAGTTACAAAAAAATATACAGTGCATTTTAATTAAAACGAGCCACCCTCTATAATTCCGTTATTTGTACACACGTTAATTTTTATTTTTAAGGTGACATATTTTTGTGTCAAAATATACTTGTTCGTGGTTATCCCCTCCCCAACCCTACACAAACGTTTAAAAGTTAAATAGGAAGGGGGTTCAATTAATACCTCATCTTAAAGGGTTTCAAATTATTTTTTAATGGTCTTTAGTTTTTAAAATCGGTTCAGTAGTTTCCAAGAAAATTCACCCAAATATAGGTATCCGTAACCGGTAGCTTAACCATTTAACTTTTTTATTTTTATGAAATATTTGAAAAAAAATTGGTACGTATGTACTTTTAGGAATTTAGTTGTTTTCTATTTTTTCCGGTTTAGCCGGAAAGAACCTTAACTTACTTCTTTTAAATGAGACACCTAATATATTTTTAATAATTTAAATAGACAATGACATTCCGAGTACAATGACATTACATTTGCATTCCTGGCACACTAAATTTAAAATTAAAACAAAAAAAGTAGCAAATTGGTTGTCATTGTCCAAGGGACGGCATTCTCTAAAATAAGTAAAACTATACTGGGTATCTCAATTAAAATAAGAAAGTTAAGATCGTTTCCGGATAAACACGAAATAATGGAAGACTAAATTTCTAAAAAATTCACAATGCAATTTTTAACAAATTTAAACAATAAAAAGTTGTAGGTACAAGCCACTGACTACGGACCCCGGAAGTTTGGGTAAAATTTTCCGGAAACTACTAAACCGATTTAAAAAAACTAAAGATCGTTAAATAAAGAAATTGAAACCCCTGGAGTAGCTTTAAATTAGAATGCACTGTATATAAGTCTTTACCTAAAATTTACACATTTTTTAAAGTTTAATGCATCAGAGACTTGCGAAAAGGCGTATTCGATGATCTTTGTTTTAAAAGTTTGTTTTGACGAATTAATAACCAAAAGTAAAATTTTTTTAATTCGTTTATTTATTTTTAATATGTAAGACATTTTGTTTATTTTTAGCCAAAGTTGCTTTTATTCATAAAGCACTATATTAATAGCTGACTAAAGTCATTCTATATCATCATCAGTTTTATAAACTGAGAATTGTCATAATCAAAGTAATTTTTAAACTTAATAGAAAAATTTCTTTTGCGAAATCTCTAAACCTTACAGACTACCCGGACAAAAATAGGTGTTTGTAATATTACGACAATAGATCGATTTATTATAACTTGGTTTTATCTGATATTCTTAAGCCGACAAAAAACGTTAAAAGATTTATAGAACGGGGTCCAAATAAGAAGCGACCATTACTCATTTGCTTGCCGTATAAAAACAATAAATATTTTTTTAAAATCTATTTCAAAAATGTATATTTTATGCGTATAGGTTAAGAATTTATATATTACAAGCAGATTAGGCTAGTAATATTTTAATATACAGGGTGTTTCCTAACTACAGTACAAAACTTAAGGGGGTGATTTTTTATATCTTTATATGAAAAAAGTTCCTATTAACATATGTCGGGACTTACTTCATTTTTGAGATACAAGGCGTTAAAGTTTTTAAATAAAGTCAATATTTTTTACATATTAAAAAACATTCATCAATCTAGATAAAATTGTGTGCACTTATTTAATACAATAAATCTCTACCTACATTAAGATTATTGTGTTCAGTGGCGTCTCAGTGGGCCCAACAGCGTACGACACTGACTTTTATACTATCGTATTTTTTTCGTGTCTAGCTTCGTTTTCGAGAAATAGTGTTTTTTTTCAAAAACAAATTAAGATACAAAAAATACGGAAGACTAAAAATTTGTATTTTCAATTGCTTAATAAACAACAGTGCTTATTAATTTTAAGGCAAATAATTGTATATTTTTTATATTTGTTTTTTACCATTTTATCTATGGGTAGTTTTTTAATTAAAGTGGCTTTAATATAATTTCTTTAAAAGAAGCTAGATGCGAAATAAAAATACAAAAATATAAAAACTTTGTTAAAAGTCAGTGGCGTACTTTTACTTTAACATCCTGTATCTCAGTCTGCACATATATGTTTATAGAAACTTTTTTATAAAAACATAAGAAATCGCCCTTTTAGGTTTCCTACCGTAGTTAGAAAATACCCTGATACAGGGTGGCAAACTACAAACGCCTCGGTCTCTAATACAAGAACGGTATCTATTATTTTTTAAAATATTTTTTACAAGTATAGGTTAGTATATTGGGAGCATAACTTAGAATTTTAAGATAAAAAAGATTCATATCAAACTTTAAAAAAAAAATGTTTTTTTATGGATCACCCTGTATATTAGTTAATTTTTTGATAGTAGTAATAACAAAAGGGTAATTTTTATTAGCGATTCCTTAAGCAAAAATACAAGGTTGTTAAGATATTAAAATTCTTTAAAAAATTATGACAAAAACAAATTTTTAATATATTCCACCTTGGATATCCCACTTTCCTTAGGCTTGACTTTGTATATTATGTTATATTGCTACATTATAAAATGTGCCATTACCGTTATTTAATTTTTGTGCTAGAAGTTATACAGGGTGTTCAGAAACTAATATTTAATATTAGCTACCTATTACTGGCTTATTTTGAATAAAACACCCAGTATATTATTTCATTTTTACTTTTAGGCATTACAAAAAGGGATTTTTAACAATTTCTATTCCGAAATCATAACGTCTTCAAGATATTTAAAATGTTTGAATAATTTATAAAAAAAAACAACAAAATATAACTTTCCGATATAGGGCAACTTTGTTATTTTAAATAGAACACCCTATATATTTTCCAAAAATCCTAAAATGCAGTCTTTCCTTTTTGGTCATGGTCATTTTAAAAACTAATTTATTAACCTCCAAGAAATTGACTTTACGACGATTAAAAATATTATTTAACAATTGAAAATTTCTCCATAAATTTTACAAAAAAAATACGACAAGAAACCTACAAGTATAGTTTTCAAAGGTCAATAATTCCATCACCAATAACTAAGTTTCCCAATAATTTGTTTTATTTATGAATAATCCAATAATTCTAAATATCTTAAAAACGTTACATTTTTGGCACAGGTATTACTGAAGAAACTTACCCTATTTCTATCCCTAAAATCCAAAAATCAAATAATATACGGGGTTTTTGGACACCTTGTATAATTTCTGATAAAAAAAATAATGTAGATGATGGCAGTTTTGATTCACTTTATATTTCATAGACAGTTTATATTCTAGTAACATAACATAATGTGCAAGGTCAAGAGTAAGTAAGGTAGGATATATTAAAATTTTATTTTTGGCACGATTTTTCAAAGGTCCTAAAGATTTTCAAAAGCTTTTAGTTTTGGTACAGGGATTGCTAATAAAACTTGCCCTATTTTTACTTCTACAATCTAAAAATTGCCTAATATACAGAGTGTTCCATTTAAAATATAATATGTTTGATACGGATCTTTTTTTTTTTTTTGGGGTACCCTGAATAAATTATAAATTTATACAATTTTAACTATGCTTCTAACCCACACACTTCTTTCAATGAAAAAATATTTTTTAAAATTATACCATTTTTGTACTAGAGACTGATGCGTGTGTGGTGCGCCACCCTGTATACGGAACAATTCATATTTTACAAGGTGTATTAAAGATTTTAAAAACCTCATGTGGATTTAATCAACTCCAGCCTTGACCTTATTGTTTAAGCAATCCATTAGCAATACCTTGGGTTATAAAGTATTATACATGTCATGCCACTTCAAAAGGATTTAAAGCTGTTTTTACAGTTTGAAAGATTTCTTGCATGCAATTTTTCGATCTGCACACGCGCACTTCTCAGCAATTTTTAAAAAGAGAAAAATGCGCGTGCGCAGATCGAAAAGGTGCAGCAAGAAAAAATTGCATGCAAGAAAACTTCCAACCTTAAAAAACAACTTTAGGAAATAATTGCCAATGCGTGGAAAGAAAACGGTCTAAAGCAACAAGAATGCGAGACCGATGCGTGCAGTCATGTTTTGTCTAATATCTACTGTTAATAGTGTTCAACACACTACAATTCAGTTTGATCGTGTCGGGCTGGCACGAGATGTCTTTTATGGTTTGCAGATGGTTGAAGGTAGCTCCCTTAGATTTAGACTAATAAAAATATATCTTAATATAAGTCCAATATGTTTTTGTAAGTTTTATTGTTTCTTGTTTCTTTGACTCATATGAATAATCTGTATTCATTGTTTACTTGCATCACTTTTTTAAACAACTCTATTTCAACCGCCAGTCACAGCAAAGCTTTGTCATCCTCAGTGGGGCGCCACTTTCAAGCCAAAAGACCTTATCATGCCCCATGCGAGATTGATTGCGGTCAGATTATAATCTAAAACAAATATGCCGGAGATTGTAGACAACTTAATTTAAATGAGACGGTTTAGTATTTGTTTCAGATTATAAGATATTAGGGCCAGCAAAAAAATTACAAAAGTTAATGTTTTCATAAAAATACAGGGTGTCACTCAACTGAAAAGGGATGATTTTACATTGAAAAATAAGAAAATAACTATTTATAAACATATGCCTTAAACTTCTTATTTTTTTAGCAACGAGGTGTTAAAAATTAAAAAACAAATATATATATATATTTTTTAATAACTTTTTAATACCAATTTATATAGATATTTAAAAATGGAAGACGTCTCCTATGCATCAGAAGACATTTTATGACATACAAGAAAAAAATTAATTTTTACCTGTGTGGTCCATAAGGGGTTTAGGGTGAATATTTTTTTAAGAAAAAGATAGTACGCCACCGCACTTTTCCAAAATAAAAACATTTTTTTTAAATCCGCGTTTAGTTTAGAATAAATTTGATCTTCTATTTTTTTTTTGTTTTATGTACGGTTTTTGCACATGCAGGTAAATCGGTATCTAATAAGTGTAAGAAACAATCTTTTCTTGAAGATTATTAGGTTTAATTTAGTTTTTTAATTGTGTTCTTTCTAATTTAAATAGAATGGGTTTTATAATTATAGAATATTAAGTTTACAAATAATTAAATAAGAAAATTAAAAGTACAGGGTGGGCAAAATTGGACGTTTTTTTGGGCTATCTTTGTTATTACTATATTTATAAAAAAAAACTGATATAGGTGGTATGGGCTCGATTTTGGAGAAACTAAAAAAGGCGTAGTCAGATTTTTAATAAAATTATTTATCTAAGAGATACAAGGGGAACTTGAAAAAATGTTGTTTTTAATTTTACCCTATATATTCTTTAATATAAGAAATAACAAAAGACGCAAAATCTAGAGAAAGTGTTCTATGTTTTATTCAGGTTTGCGTTAAAAGATTACGATGCCAACTTGATGTTTTTCTTATGGAAGACCCTGTATATTTTTCTACTAATTAATAGTCCTTGTCACTTTAATAATAAATATTTACAGTGTCCGCCAGATAAATGGACGCAAATGAATTTTTTTATTACACATTTCACAAAGAAACAATTATTCCTAATAAAAGTTGCTGTTTTCTTTCTAACTCAAAATAAAACTGCCAACATTGAAATATATTTATTTGTATACCGGGGAGATACAAAAATATGAAAATGGTTTAAGAGTAAAGTACCCTTGTTTCTCAAAAACATCCAAATAATATTTGGAAAAAGTATCTTAAATTAAGAGTAGGAGTCAAATATGAGGTCACAGCCACCTATCATAAAAACCATTTTTTTGCTATTATTTTTGCGCCACCCTGTATTCGAATGAAAACGATGCACTTAATATAGCCCAAATTAATTTGTTAGTTGTTCTGCCCAGCACCCTAAGAGTACCTACTTGGTAAAACTGCTATATATAAATAAAACTATTCTATAATGATAAAATAAAATAATTGTTGTATGGCAAATAAATAATCTTTTACAAGTTTCCTTTAAAAAATTCTACGTTTAACATTTAAAATCAGTTTAGTCGCAGCCGGGACGTATTATGTTGTTGTAGCAAAGGTAATACATCCGGGAAAGTCCGGGAGCCGTGATATTGATCCGGAGGATCCGGTCAGCAACCAATCCAACATAGGCACGCCCAACCGTACCTATAAGCGCACTTTGATATTTATATTCGGCTCACAAAAGCCGCATAACCCCAAACTTTCAATCATTTCGCCCAATTTACTCCAATATCCCCCGTAAATAGACTGTACACATATTTACTTATTCATCGTTTATGGAAAAGTCAATGAATGGTAAATTAATAAAACCATGCTTTTCCGTGTGGCGAGCGACGAAAAATGAAGTATCGATTAATTGAAATTTTAAACAGAATAGCAGCATTATGACTGCAAAATTAAGTCTTATAAAGATGATTTTTTTTTATTTTAAAACATTTCTTTTAAATTATCTTCAAAAAAATTAAACAGCCTTGTGTATACGGAGTGGACCAAATCTTTATTTCGAGATCTATACTCTGTTTACTATAAATTTAGAAAAACCCCTGAACAAAAAATGTATTTAGTTGCTTTAAAAAGTCAGTAACCCCTATTACCACAATAAAAAATTTATTTTATTGGTTTTAAACTGCAGTTACCGGAGTTACTTACTAGATATTTATTAATAATTTATGGTGGCCAAAGTATAAATGATGTGACGGCATGGGCGCCGGCTGGGGAGGGCGGAAGTGGGTGGGCGCTTGCTCCCCCGGGATTTGGGTAATTGTAGCATACTCAGAAAAATATTAAGCAAATGGTTGATATTTATAAAGTTTTTTGAAAAAAGTTACCCAAGATTTTTTGGTGCAGACTGTCCCAGTAAAAATACATTTTTATTTGTTGACAACTCTTAAAATTTTGTATTTTAAAGTTTTTTTGTTGGTAATTTTTAATTTATTTAGTTTTTTTGAAAGCTTGTATGTGGCTAATTTAGCTAGTAGCGTACTTTCATTGAGATTTGTGATCCGTAGTAAGTAATTAGAGAGGTGAAACTTTAAATATTAAATAAAAGTTCTTTGAATCAATGCTCGTTAAACCCATAGGAGTAATTATTAATCAAAAGATGTGCTTAATGAATGAAACGACTTGTTTTTAAGCATGTCATCAACAACGGCAACAATGGAACGTTCTTTCAGCACACAGTGAACGGCCAGACTAAAGAGCGGGCGTGCGACAAGAGAGCGAGCGATTTTTTGAAATACGAAGGCTGCATGATAAATTCGCCCGACCGCTGGGTTTTGAAAAACTCGTTCGCTCGCTTGTTGCTGGCGCGCTCTTCAGTCTGGCCGTTCCCTTAGACGTTTAAAAGCTTAATTGCGTTCTACAATGTCGCAAGATCAACTATGCATTTTAAACGTTCATAGTCAACGAATTGAAGCACAAAAAGAAAGTTTTATCAAAGATGTAATAAATAAATTTGGTCAATATTGAAGAAGATTTTTATTTTTGTTTTCAGAGTAATTTTATTGCAGCCTCTTGCAGCTCCCAACAGAGAAACTCGTGGTGCCGCACGTATGCATCCCTATACGGTCCAATTGGACAGGCCCCGAACTTCCCATTTCGTTCGTTATTTTATCCCTAGAGTTTCTAGACTGTGGAACCTACTGGCAGCGGAGGTCTTTCCTTTTCCCCCAAATCTTCAAGTTTTTAAGTCCTGTGTTAACAAACATCCTCTTACCCTGCTTAAGACACCCACGGTACGTTAGTATTTAGGCTTTCAGCCTTCGTGGATTGACCAAAGATAAAAAAAATATTTTTAAGATTTCGTAATATTGTATATCATTACTGGTAAATTTTTTACCGTTGTTTTTCGGTTGAATTTTCCATATCCCTGCCTGAATATTCAAACGGTTGTGTGAGATGAGATAATTTTTTTAATAATATAAAAAAGCAGTGGCGCAACTAGTCACTGGAGTATATTTGCCGAAAAACACTAATATACTTTAAATGTTTAATAATTTTTGGCGGGCTGATCTCCGTTTCCGGGGGAGGAGGGAGCAAGTACCCCTTAACCCCTCTAATTGCGCCTATGAAAATAAGTGTTTTTACGACAAGAAATTTTAATTTAAAAAAATTCCTGCACTTGCCTGGTGCGCCCATGTGTAACGGGTACTTTTTTCTGATGTAAACACATAGTTAGTAAAATTTGCTACCCACATTGGAAATGTTAAAGTTAAAGTTAAATCTCAATTTAATTAATTTACCTCTTAAGTTGGCAAATTAGCTAAAATTTAAGTTCCCTAATTTGGACCAACGGACATTCATACGGTGCTCTAAAGGTACTACGAAGCTAATAAGTCAATAGTTTTGTCATTTTTTTATTGCTTTCAGTTCCCTACCTATTTTAATGTCCCGGTTAAGAATTAGAAATCGGGTAGATCCTAATTTTTATTTGTCGTTTAATTCCATTCCTTACTTTATTTCACTAAAAATTATAAAAATACAAATTTTACAAAATGTATATATTTTTTATGTGTAAAAAATGATCAAAAAATTACAATAGGGATAAAATTTACCAATCAATAATAATAATTAATAAAAGATAATAAAAACATTTTGTTTTTATTAACACAAATATTAAAGGCTTAAATAAAATAGCAAAAGCCAAGAATATACAAAAATTAACAAATTATGTAAAATATCGAAATCAAACAATAAAAAATGTATATTAATAATATACGAGTATGTATATATAAGTATAAATTTTAAAAAAGACATCAGATAGGGCTTCTGTCAAATTTCCAACTGACATTTGATCTTCTAATTGAACTGGGTGCAAAGAATCATTATTATCAATGTCTTCCTCTTGTTTACGCATTGTTGAGAGCTTATCATTAGTAAAAAAAAAGAAAAACGAATAGAAAAGAAAATTAAATTTCGTATCTCCAAATTCGCGTAAGTCGGGGTAGCGTAAGTCGGGGTATTACTGTATATTACGTGTAACGCAAAACTGCAGATATACCCAAATACCAAATTTGTAAACGTAGCTTTTTTCGATTTAGAAATATTTAGGTGATTCTGTGCTTTTTGCCAAAAATATCGTGTTGTCATTCCTTAGCAACTAGTTGAAATCGAATTATAAAAAATTAAAAAGTTTCTTAGGTTGAACCACCCAATACATTGCAATAAAAAATGTCATTTTAATACAACAAAAACAAACAAAGTAGAGGGTGCCCCGATTACGTTGCAATTGCAGGGTATCTTCGCAATTATTAGAGATAGAGGACTTGCGGTTTTTGTGAAGTATTGCTACTTTTGATGAAACAAAAGATGACACTAAAATATTTTTCATAGCCCTCTTCGTTTATGATATTTCGAACCCCCAGTATTTCAGTTGTATTGTAACTTACAACAAAAGTAGAAACTGATATTAGTAGATATTTTTACGTAGAATTCAGTGGTGTAGTTAGATTTTTTAAAACTTTTATATTTTTTGAGATATAGCACAAACATATGATTTTTTTTATTGAAACACACTGTATATTTTTTATTTAATAGGTTATTGCGGATAAAAGCTTTTCAAAAATGTATAATACTTAATGGTTATTTTATATTTATACCCTAAATTGATGTTTTTAATTTTAAAAATTGAATTTTGCATAGTGGGCCATGATAAAGACTTTATAACAAAAAAAAGTAAGCCCTCAGTTTAAAATTTGTTTAAATTTCACAGCAACATTAAAGTTTTAACTATTTTAGCCCGCCCCGCACCCCTATTTACCCCTCAGTTACCTAAGTTTGTGCACTTATTAATTAATTAAGAACTGAACATTTTAGATCAGCGCCAATGTGGTTATACTTAAAATAGTGTACAAAATCAGTATGTATCCATAATTTTTATAAAAATATTCTATTTAAAACAAGATAGTAGAAAACTGTGTATAATACTGTAACCAATAAACAAAACAAAAGTAAACCTGTATGAAATTGATACCTTCAAAATTTAAACTTCAGTAATAAATTTGGTTGTAGTAGTACAAACAACTCAAATACGAGGGGGTCAGAAACGAAGAGGGTCATGAAAAATATTTTAGTGTTATCTTTCATTTTATAAGAAAGTAGCAAGTTTGCGAAAACCGCAAGTCTGTATCTCTAATAATAACCAAGATACCCTGCAATTGCAACTAAATCGGGACACCCTGTACATACAGTACAAAATTGGAAAATCTGTCAAATGTGTCGACATTCAAAAACATTCAGAGGCTAAATATTGTGAATGAAACTTTAGCGCTTTTATAGTAAATCAAGAACTGCGGTGCCTTTTATGCGCCCAGTATACAGAGTGGCTTAAAAACTGAAATTTAAATTAGGACAAATTCATAATAACCCCTTTATGGGCACCGCGTAGGGTAAAACTGGGCATGCGTAGTAAGATTTTCCGGACTGCCCGAAAATAATTAATACTTATCAACAGCTAATCAACCCCGCGCTACCTGCTGTCTGGCTAGTTAAATGCTTTCAGTATTGCCAAAATTATATTTTATTTTAACTATTAAAACCTAACTGTCTATATCTTCTGTAATTGAAAAAAACGTTGTGTATTATACCATTGCACATGTGCAGATCATTTAAAAATACGTAAGGACAGTTTTTTATTAGCAATCCATATTAGTTTTTAAATTATAAAGTACAAAATTCAATGTCCGTCCATCGGTTAATTGGGCAGGATAAAATGGCTCGAATTTTTACATCTTTACACTTTAAAAATTACGTTAGATCTTGTTTGGTTATTTTTTTTGTTTGTATTTTTATACTAAATAATACGCCGCTTTTTAGGTTAGAAACAGAGTTGAGCAGTATTCAAATACTCTGAGAATATTCAAATATAGTACTTTTGAATCCTAATTAGACTACGATTAGATGGGGACTGAATACATTTTTGTTCAGTATTCGGGATTCTGGATTGTGAATATTATTTTTAAACCACAATTTTTAGCTTTTCATTTATATTTCGTCGTTATTCAGGACCTGTATTCCAATCCTGGTATTTGATCCTGGTATTTTTATCCTCTAATCGTGGTATCGAATCTTTAATTATAATAAACTACTAAATGACTTTTTTGGTCCTTAAAAATTATTCATAAAAAATGAATCCTGATATTCAAGTTTCTACAGCGGTAACCCCAAGTCTGGTTAGGAATCGTTATGAAGCTAACAAATCCTAAACTAGGCAACAAATAGCGGTTGTCAGCTTTTATGTTAGGTAAATTACTATGCACCGACCAGCAAGTGACATGTTTTTCTAACTTAGTTTTTTGCGCTTGAAACAGTAAACTGGCTGAATATTAGAATAAATTATAATTAAAATAATATTTTTACTTAAAATATTGGCACCGCATATCTAGATGTTACAGACAGTCTGCTGGTGCTTGATTTAAATATATTTAATTAAAGATTTGTATAAAGCTAACGAGTAAAAAACCATAACAACCTGTTAACGAAGGTACTTTACATGTAAAAAACAATAATTAAAAAGTTTGCAAGTTTATTTAATAATAACAAATTAATACGTGTCGTTCCACATTTATATTTAGGCATATTTTATTTCTTGTTAATATCTATCATTAGTTTTAATTATTTTTTAGGTAATTAGTAAAAATTGTAAAAAGGTAAAAACGCAAAAATCGGGAAAAAAAGATTTCCCAAAGGTGGTGATCTGTTAGGTATACTTAGAAAACAATTTTTTCTTATTTCTTTTTAAAAATTAATAAGAAAAAGTCAACGATACATACCTAATTACAGCCTTAGATATTTATTTTACATAAACGAGAAATATAATGATATTGTTTCTAAAACAATTATAATGTTTTTTACATATTCAGTGTTACTGTTAGTTTGTTGTGTTTGTGTGTTTTAAAGCTACAGCATTTCTTAATTGCAAAAACCATAAAAGACAAAATATGTGCTTAAACTTATTTATCCAAAGAGTAAGAATTATAGTGGGTCAGCCAACAGGCTTATTGCAGACTGAATAAACACCTGTAAACAATAGGCCTGGCAGAGAAAACCTATGCAGGATCTGCCAGAGAAGAAGAAACCGCTGAACACGTATGGTGCTACTGTGAATCCCTTTGTCGTCTGCGGTTAACAAGGCTGGGTGAGGAAAACCTAAAGTCAGCAACATTTACCGAAGGAGCCAGTTTCAAGCTTGTGGAATCTGAATAAAAGACTGGCTTGGATAGTGTGCTCTAGCATAGGGATGGAGGATACACAATAAACCTGAGCAGGTTGCAGTGTTAGAGGATACAATCCACCTTTAAGCTAATCTAATCTATTCTATTAATTAATGTTTATATTTTAATTCTATTCTCCCCTTAGACTTTTTGGAAAAACTAAGTTACCTATGCAGATAAATTATATAACTTGTCAGAATTAGACTTTGTCTAATCAAATTTTGTTATCTCGGCCTTTATTTGTACATTTTTACATTTAAATATGAGCCACTACACTTATGAACCGCAAAGTCTTTTAGAATCGATCGTTTGATCCTTTATATGAGTTTTCATTACATTGAACCACATTTCTTTAATATGGAGTTTTATTTTTACATTTAATTTATTAAATAAACCGTTGACATAAGCCACCCAGTGACGCACATAATTTAAATAAGTCCCTTTAAAATTACTACGAAACTCACTCAAGGGGATTATTTAGCCCTAATCAATTAACTTTATTAAGAAAGTGTACGCCAGTGATTTTGTGCAATTTCTATATTTTCTTTAAATTAGGCTGGTACCACAACTATAAATATTTATACTGGGTTAGTAAAATGTCCTGCAACTCCCAAATATCTTTAAAACCCCTTAAGCATATACATATCAAACCAAATTTGATATCTGGAAGGTATCAAACATGAAGAATTTAATAGAGTATATGGCACCATTGCCATATTTTCCAGTTTTGTGCTAAACGTTTTTATTTTTTTTTAATTAAATTACCCATTTATTATTATTGCAATAAATTGCGTAGGCAAAATTTAATTATTCCAAAATTTTTAAAATTTCATTTATACTAGCTGATACGATATGACAAAACCACATTTTAGAGAAAGTTCAGATGCACTCAAATTCCTCTCATGCTTATGCTGTGTTTATATATTTCGATATTTAAAGGTTTTTGGGCAAGTAGAATTATTCAGTGATATTGTCATTGTTGCCAGATTTGCCAGTTTTCCGCTACATGTAATATTCTTGGTATTTTAAATGGAATGGCCTATTTTAATTGGGATAAAAAGAGCGTGCAAACATTAGTAAAATTCAAAATTTTTAAAATATAATTTTTTTGCGACATAACTTGTTTTAGTACAACCTTGTGGCGTGTTCTACGTTGTTTGGAGTTTTTATTTTTAAAAAATAGATAAAAGGTAAGTTATAATTGAATTACACCGCTTGCAACAACTTAGAGCAGAATATCTAGAAAAAGTAAATAAGGCTAGATCGAAAATTTCAACAATAATATACCTAGATGAGACATAGTTCGACACCTATGACACACCAAGTAAAGGATGGACTGATAGATCAAAAAATGTCACACTTAAGTTACTAACAATTCTACATGCGGGGTCAGAAGAAATTTTTTTTGGCAGCCAAAAACATTTCGGATTCCAACTTAGATTACCACTGCGATATAACTGCTGAAGTTTTTGACGACTGGTTTCAAAACAAATTATTACCAAATATACTACCAAGCAGCGATATTGTGATGGATAATAATGCATCCTACCATAGTCAGTTGAATAATGTGCCAAACTCCACCGGCCGAAATAGTATATTACATTACAAGGGTGGAAACTGACTTATTTTTTGTCTGAGTGTAAGAAAGTGATTTTCACACAAGTAATGTAAACTATTTTTCCTACGACCACAAGTTATTCACCAAAAAAAATAAAGGTTGTTTGTCTTCACAGAAAAATAAGAACACAATTGAAAACTTTGCATCACTAGGGTGATATATACTTTTTCTTACTGCGATATATTATACTGTTTAACAATATTTTTATATCAAAAATCATCAACCTCGTAGTCTTCTCATTACTTTAGAATTAAAAAAGGTCCTCAATTAAAAAATATTGCATAGTTTTTTCAATGTAAAAATCTCATTAACAGCCTGATAACTCCACATTTATTTTAAATAACAATGACAGCGATAACAGCTTTATATTGAACTTGCAACAATAGTGCTACAGTACTTTGCAACACTAGTGTGATAAAATTTTCTATGCATAAAAACAGTGTGCACTGGTAGGATGTGAAAAAATGGTTTATTTTAGTCTAGAGTAAATCCTGAAAAATATTCCAGGAGAAAATATCCCCGATAACCTTAATAATTGCTTTAAAAAAATTCTTGACAGTGATTATGGATAATGGAAGAAACGAGTTCTAGGTCACAGAATGTCGTCATGACTGACCAGAGGCGTTATTGGGATTGTTTAAAAACACAAGTTTTATCATTACCACATTCAGCTGAAATAAGTGTAATTGGAAGTAGCAACTAATGAATTTTTTTCCTGTGAATTTTAAAAATAGTGACAGATAATACAAAATCTTTTAATTTTTATTGCTTTTTTCCAAAAAAATTTACATTTGCAATAATGGCTTAGTAAATGGCTTCAACCATATCACAGCCTACTTACATTTAAATGAACATTTGGAATAAAATATGTTAAAACAGATTTACTTAAAAGTATAAAAAGATAGGTATAGGCAACCTATACACCATTTGAAAAAGAGCATTTGGTTTGTCATCATGTAGTGTAAAAAAATAACGGGTGTTACATGATAAGACAGACTTTTCCTAATCTTGTAACAAATTTTAAAGTTTAAGGGAGTTTATATTGTTAAAATAAAATTAATTTAATTGCACCTGCATTTTGAAAAAAAAATCAAATATCACAAAAACAGAATAAAATTAGACACTTAGTACTAAAGAAACTTGAGATATTTTTTATATAGAATCTAAAACCATGCTAATGCTGTGTCCAGACTTAAAACACCCTCCGCTGAATAGCGCGATACATAGCCCCACATAGCGAGGACGTGGACGTGGATGAAATTTACGCAATGTTCCAAGGGCTTGGGAACAAGATTCCGCGGTGATTCAGAGCTTGTCGGTTTACCATCAAAGGAGCGCGCAAATAGGTTATTTGCTTGGACGGATGTGTTACGCAATTGTTGCAAGTCTGACGCAGTTTAAATAAATGACATTAAACACTATGTAAAATATTTGACCGGACCGTAAGCGTACCAACACTGTTACTACTGGACAATCCTGGTATGTAGGTTATTTGATTGAAATTGATGAAAAGTTTGATGTCTATTAAAAGCCTAAACCGGTGAGGTTTATCGACTTTAATAAAGAGCACTTACTTTTTTGAAGTTTTTGATTGTCTATAAATGGACGCCCCCAGCTTTGCAGATATCGGGTCAAAATAAAAAAGTTATGATGTTAGTAAATTTTAAGTTTTAGGGTAAAGTGCCCTCTGGCGGTATTGCCAGCAAAAGCACTATCATTGTTTTAAAATCTTAGAATGCAGCTTCGACTTGTGTGCCAAACATCAAACTGGATTGGTTAAAAACAACATGCAATATGGCAAAAGAAAAACCAATATAAAATTGAACTTGACGGCTTGTAACTCCGAAAACTGAATGACATTTTTGAAAAAAATTATATGAAGCTCCCCACCCTTATTTCTCGCTCAAGCGTGAATCACCCCCTTAAGTTTCTGTGACAATGATTTTGGGATCACCCTTGTATAAATGTAAATAGCCTAGAAACTTGTAAGAAGAATTATTATTGAGTTGAAGGATATTAGTTCACTATAAATTAAAAAGAACACCTGATCAAAAAAATATATTTTATTGGTTTAAAAAAGTCAGTAACCCTAGTTTCCATAATAAAAATGTATTTTATTGGTTTAAACCGTTAGTAACCGGAGCTACTTATTAGGGTATTCATTAGCAATTTATAGTGTACAGGGTGATTCAAAATCGATCACGAAACTTAAGGGGTGATACTACTTGACTAAATAAGGGTAGAGCTTCATATAATTTTTTTCAAAATGTCATTCGTCTTCGAGTTACAAGCCGTCAAAGTTCAATTTTTATTTTGTTTTTTCTGCCATATTGTACTTATTTTTTAACAAATCCAGTTGATATTTGGCACAAATCGAGCTTTGCAGATTCTAAAATTTTAAGACAAAAGTACTTTTTTTTAAATACCGCCAGAGGGCACTTTACCTAAACTTAAAATTTATTTACATCATAACTTTTCTATTTTGACAGATATCGCAAAGCTATGGGCGCCATTTTTATAGACAATCAAAAACTTAAAAAATAAGGTACCCTTTAGTTAAAGTCGATGAACCTTGCCGTTAAGGCACCAACATACATCAGTTTTCATTACTTTCATTCCAAATTACCTACATACATCCAGGGTGTCCATTAACACAACCGACAAACTTTACAGGGCGATTCTACAACAGAAAACAAGAAGAAAAACCTCTTAGTTTTTGGACTACGGTGTGCTAAATTATTAAAAAATCTTTTTTTTAACACCGTAGTTCAAAAAAACTAAGACGTTTAGGACATGTGTTTACCTGTGGTTCTTTCTTATTACTGCTGTTGTAGAATCGTTTGGTTAAGTTTCTCGGTTGAGTTACTGGACACCACCTGCATGTATGTAGGTAATTTGATTAAAAATTGATGAAAACTTTGATGTCTATTTGGTGCCATAAACGGTGAGGTTTATCGACTTTAATAAGGAGTGACATCTTATTTTTAAGTTTTTGATTGTCTATAAAAATGTAATTTCTAGCTTATGATATCTGGTAAAATGAAAAGTTAACAAAAATAAATTTTAAGTTTTAGGTAAAGTAGTTCTCTGGGTATTTAAAAAAAGCACTTTTGTCTTAAAATTTTAGAATCTGCAAAGTCGATTTGTGTTCCAAATATCAATTGGATTGGTTAAAAATAAATGCAATTTGGCAAAAACAAAATAAAAATTGAACTTTTGACGGTTTAGAACTCAAAATGAAAATTTGAAAAAAAAATTATATGAAGCTCTACCCTTATTTTGTCAAGTAGAATGACCCCTTAAGTTTCGTGATCGATTTTTGAATTACCCTATGTATGTTCTAATTGGTCATTTATTTTATTTATTATATTTAATCAAAACACGTAAATATAGATTTTTTTTTTTATTACGAATGAATATGGTATAAGGTTGGCTTTGTAAAATCCTGGGCTAAGTAAGGGTCAAGTGCGTGATTTAATTTTTAGTGGGATGGCGTAAGAATGTTAAATGAAACGCGATTTGCCGTTTTTAAATATTTGTTTGAGAAAAGTTGTATATTGAAAAAGCCTTCTTAAAAGATTATCGGACAGTTGGTTATTTTTGATGGTTTTGTCATTTTGGGGAAATTTAATGTGTTAATTATTACCATTACCAAAAATCAACTAACTTTCCGATAATTCCTTGGATCATTTTAAGAATCTTTTCGACATTGAACTTTTTTTTCTTAAGGCAAACATGTTAAAACGGCAGCGAATCGCGTTTCTAGCTGATTTGACGCGCGACCGAGATCTCTTTCAGTAGCTTCATAGAGGCTTTAAAGTGGAATACTTCAAAAAAAAGAAAAAAGATTTGCAGGCCACAGCATTTTTGAAATAAAATATGCTCTTTTTTACCCCAGCCTAGTTTAGAGAAATTTGATCTCTCTGACTTTTTTTTGTTTGATGCAGTCAGTTTGTATTTCTATCTATTCTATTTCAATAAGATAGGACTAGGAACAAAAAAAAAAATTGTTATGGCATTCATTTCAATTTTTTTACAAAATTTTTAATTACGCTTTATCAGCCCAGGATATCGGTTCCGCCAACCCCGGGAGTATTTCATTATTAACTTTATTGTTAGAAAAAATCATCAACTGAAAGGTTGAGGGGTATTTATTTGTATATGGCCGAATCTTAGACTATAAAGTCAGACCAATCGGAAAATCACTTAGAATTTGTTATTATATATTCTACTTGGATTGGTGTTAGCCGCCCTCAGTCCAACCCTGTTTTAACAACAAAGTACACAATATTTTTTTTAATAACCTTTCGTAATAACTATAACATAACTTAAAATTTTTGACCATTTAGTCTCTTTCCTTAAAGCATGCATTAGCCATTAAAAATTGATTCCTAAACTTACCACTAAAAATTAGAAGGCAGTGTCCTGAGCAACTATAAAAATGAAAATACATGGTAATAAACGTAGCTAACTAGTAATCGTAATCAGTCCAAATTCGGCTCAAACCTTCCTCAGGCAAATCCGTTCATAAAACTCTGGATTTGACCACCAAACAAACAATAATATTCCAATGAAATAACAGCTACTTAAAAACAATAAAATTCAACCTTTAGAAAAACCAACAAGTCCATTAACCAAATAACAATTAGGATGGTTGTCAAAACTTTAGAAGAATCCTTATTTATTTAAAGATGGATTTAAAACTCTGATGAACTTAATCCCTCAGAGGGTAACTAATCCCTAAACACAAGGCAAAAGGCGAACGAGGTTCCTGTTCTCACCTTGCATTAGACCTTTGTGGCTTTTAATAAACGTCTGGCTTAAGTATTTTTTGTGTACCGGGGTATTTTAAAACGGTTTGCTTTAAAATTGGTAAATGGTCACAGAATAACACGGACTAATGTCAACCTCATAACGGAACTTTTTTTGCTCTTATCATAAAATGGATCTCTAGATACCTCTTTTAGGTTAGACACATATTTTTTTATTATTATTCTTGATAATTGCTTGAACACTTTGATTTCAATCGCAGTTCTGCTTATTCGGCAAAGGTACTTTTCAAAGTTCTTAAATTTAAAACACACACACCCAATAATTTAAACTAATTATATGTGCCATTTGTATTTGAAACAAAAGTCGGTTTTAAAATAAAAGAAACAAATGAAAATGTACTTTCCTGTTAGGGCTTACCTTACTTTGTTCTAAATTTTTTACAGTAACTCTACCGGAAAACTTTAAGGTGTGATGCTACATAAAAAATAAGCTATAACTTCTTTTAAACATGAGTACGTGTACATCCTTATACTTAGTCAGATTTAACCAATCGCATAAACTTGAGAATGTGGTCTAATTGGTCGTTTTTTAATGTTTCGTTCGAAAATGACCAATCAGAACACGTTCCCAAGTTTTATCCGATCGGTTGAATACAGTATAACGATGTCACTTACTGCATGTGTCTTAAACGACTTAGTACTTGAACTACGTATTAAAAATTAATAAAATATGTTATTTTCTCTTATAATATTATGCCAGTTAAGATACTCGTAAAAAAATTTGAGGGACGTCTTCCACAAATTAAACATTTTTTACCAAACAAAAAAAAAAGGCCAGTGTCGTCCACGGGAAGTTAAGGGTAGTTAAGAGTTAAAAGTTTTGTAAAATAAAGAATGGTGCCCCACGTTTTTAATAAAAATATTATTTAGAAATCTTGTTTAATTTAGAACAAATTTGATCCTCTGGCTTTTTTATTTGATGTACGGGGTGTTTCATTTTTGATGGTTTTACAGGGCATCTTAAAAACTGTAAGAAATATTAAAATTCTATTATATAAAGTGACCACATTTTTAGTCAAGAGAAATCAAGTAAATAAGATGAAATGTTTTGGTAATTTTCCCCAATTTTTGTTTAAGCAAAAGAAGGTCCTTATCTTTGAAAGTAATGCTGCAATAAAAAATAATCTTTTATTAAAAAAAAAAATTCAAAACAAACACCACAAGTCGGGACTTTTTTTAAAAAATCGGGTCACTTTCTAAACTTGGCGGGACGCGGGACATTCCTCCAAAAACGGGACTGTCCCGTCAATATCGGGACATGTGGTCACTTTAAATATGACTCTCGATATCTATTTTTTTCTTAGCTGTTTTCTATAATGGGCAGTTTTTGAAAAAATACCCAAACTATATTTTTTTCTCATGGAACACCCAGTATATTTTTATTTATATTTGTTAGGCTCTCTTTGAGCTTTTCTAAAAATACAAATAATTTCTTGTTGTCTATCTTACTAAAAACAATTTAACACTCAGCCTTTGATCTTTAAAATTTTGTATTTATATCAAGTATCTCTTAAGATAACAAACTACCAAAACCAACCTGGAGGACTCACACTCCTAAGCAAAGTCACTCAGAAGGCTAGAACTACCCTGGGTAGATGACCGAAGACTTTGCGGAAGAATTGGGACTCTAGTCCGAAGATGAACCTATGGTTATACAAAATGGTCGTCAGACCAATGATAACCTACGGGTCAATTGCCTGGGGTGCAAAGACGCTACAAAAGACGGACAATAAGGCAATTACAAAGTATACAGAGACTCGCTTGTCTATGTATTACGGGGCATGAAATCGATCTCTACTGCAGCACTGGAAGCGCTGCTTAATCTACCGCCACTTCACATCTACATACAGGGTGAAGTAAAAGCGGCACTAATACCGTCTCAAACAAGGCCAGAGTCCCATCATAAGACAGGAAAGGCCACGCAATGGAGATTCAGAGGACCAAGAAGTCAACTCAGTGTGTGAGATGCCTTCAGACAAAATGGTACCAAGCTACTGGCTAAACAAAGGTTTTCAAACTTTAATACCAGACAGAAAGGACTGGGTGGCAGGGCCTCCCATTAAAGCCGACCTAATCTGGTATACAGACGGCTCCAAAACAGACCAAGGAGTTGGAGCAGGTATATATGGGGACAAACCAAGGACGAAAATAAACTTGGGTCTCGGACAACACCCTACTGTGTTCCAGGCCGAAATTGTAGCCATAGAACAATGTGCTAGGAAATCATCAGAAGGAGCTATGAGGATAAAACCATAGTAATCTATTCGGACAGCCAGGCAGCCATCAGGGCACTCAGTTCATGCAAAATCAGCTCCAAGCTGGTGCGGGACTGCGTAATTGCCCTGGAAGAGGTGGGTGCGTCCAACAAGCTAACCATTGCCTGGGTACCAGGACACGAAGGCCACGAAGGCAATGAAGAAGCCGATAAATTGGCAAAGGAGGGGCTGGTAGGACAATGGTAGGTCCTGAGCCCTACTGTGGTATTCCATCATGCCAGGTAAGGTCATCCATTAGATCATGGATTATGAGGGAATCACAAGACTGGTGGAGGAGAACACCAGGACAGCGTCAGGCGAAAGTGTTCATCAAGGCTTACTCGCCAGAATTTACAAAAGACCTTCTGAATTATAACCGGAAGGCAGTAAGAATAATAGTGGGTCAACTGACAGGTCATTGCAGACTGAATAAACACATGGAAACTATGGGCCTGGCAGAAGAAAACCTATGTAGGTTCTGCCAGGAGGAGGAAGAAACCGCAGAACACGTATGGTGCTACTGCGAAGCCCTTTGTCGTCTGCGGTTTGCAAGGCTGGGTGAAGAAAAACCTAAAGCGGCAAGATATACCAAGGGGCCAGTTTCAAGCTTGTGGAGTCTGATTAAACAGACCGGCTTGGATAGCGTGCTCTAACCTATGGACGGAGGACACACAATAAACCTGAGCAGGTTGCAGTGTTAGAGGATATGCAATCCACCTCCTAATCTAATCTAATCAACCGTTTTTGAGATATTGCAAATTTAACATGTTATTTCATATATAATACAACAATATAATACAATTTACCTTAGTGAAAAGGTTGCTGGTTTACAACATACAGGACGTCAAATTTTCCATGTATTTTTTTACTTGGACACCCTGTATCTCGCAAACGATCAACTTTCCAACTAAAATGGGTTAAATCGTTGTATTTTGGCACTGGCATAAAGAGATTGTAGTATTTTACCAATGTATATAGACGTGTTAGAGCAACCTGGGTGGTCTACATAAAGTGTAAAGGAATGCAAAGAAAATGTTTTATGTAAAGTAAAACGTTTAATCTAAAATTTCCAAGAAACGGTTGCTGGTAGGGATATTTATCGAGTAGATATACATTTTTGTGCACAAAATGAGAATAAAATTTATCTACTAGAATTATAATATACCGAGGCAAAAAAAGTTATAAGACTGTGAACAAAAGCAAGAAACTGCAAGTGGCTCTTGCTATATTTAACAAAAATAAATATAAGTAGCTTTTGATTTCCTACTTTAAAAAACTCCCCTATACCAAATTGTGTAAAACAATTTTCAATATTATTAAAGGGAACTAAAATAAAATAATATTGACACCGTGTATCTCCGAAAACGATTCGACTTTTCGACTAAGGTAAATTACGTTAAAACGTTATATATTGGCACAAACAGTCTATGGTAGCATCGTGTACAGACCTCTTAAAGGCACGCTGTATATTGTAATATATCAATTTCCATTAAAACATTCTTAGTGATTAAACGCAAAATGTTCAATTTTAATAACCCTCGTATGTTTCATCAAACGCAACCTAGATCCTTCGAAATGCTGAAACCAAAATGTAAACCATAGAGAGCCATTTGATGCATCACTGGTTCACCATAATCTCTGGAGATCTCACTTTGGCTTAGCGTTTGACACGGGGTGTACGAATAATTTTGATGGAGCAGACATGCGTATGCTTTAAAGCAGCTTATCAGATGCATGCTTAATGTGTCTGTCAATGGATACCCCAGATAAGGGTAGGTATATAGACTGTCTAGGATTGTGTGGAATGTTGTTAGATCGTTTTGTTGTGGCTTGTTTACCTTTGTACAGGGTGATTGTTAATAACACTCGTTTGCAAAAACAAACTTTTATTTCCTTTAAATTATTGCACACGAATTTTATAAATTTAATGCTTTAAGACCAATATATTCATTCAAAAATTATGTATTACCATAGACGTATCACAACTAGTTTTTTCTTCTTTAAAGCGCACTTTAAGCTTTAAATTTAAATTTTAAATTTAATAACTAGAAAAATAAAACAGGTGGTTCGTCCCAAGACCTATAAATACATTTAATGGTGTAAAAGTTGGTATTAGTTGCATTTAACTTAGTAATTTTCTTTCTTTATATTTTTACAGGGATTTTACGGCAAAGCAAACCAACAAAAATCTACAAACATTGCTTCTAAACATTTCTCGTTTTATTACTTCTTCATTATGCAATATGTCTTGATTGAGTTTGTACCTGGAGTTAATCAAAGGGGTTAGATTAGGTGGAGAAGAAATTTCGAGCACCACGCGCCGTGAAGAAGGTAGGTACGGCTGCCGACAGGGTAATTAAAACAGTTTTAGGGGAATTACAAATGGTTAAGTCTGGTAACCAAATCCCTTTCTTAATTCCCTAATTAAAACCAAGACTAATACACACTTTATAAACCCACTTAGAAATTATATTCCCACCTTTGGGGTACCAAACAAATAAAATAATGTATATCAATTCTTAAATAAAATGTTGCATATATCGAAAAAGGTATTTTTAATTATTCCTAATAATATTTTTTTTGTGCATGTAATGTAACAAAATTTTTAAATTTTACCATTTAATTATAACATAATATAAGCACTCTAGAGAAAATGTTTGCCTATTTGTGCTATCCTATGTCTATTAAAATAAATACATTAATTATTAAATTTAGTATTTTTTTCAATAGCCGTAAAACGTATATATTTGGTGTCGAATATACCTGTAAGATAAACACGGACATTTGGGTCTGGGGTCGAAAATTGTCATTAAATTTTAGTCACTACCTGCTTGGTGTCCAAATTACCACGCTCGACTCTAGGTACTGCATTTTTAAATAAGCAGGGCTTTTAAATTTTAAGGGACAATGTATTTCATTTTGGAGTAGGTATTATAAGAAGTTTAAAGTTTTTAAATAATTTGTTGGTAGTTAGTTATGTTTTATTTTGAATACCGTTCTAGAAAAACATTTTATAGCCTTTTTAACGTAATCCAAATTAATTTTAGGATTAGTGTCCTTTATAAGCTTTCAAATTTGCAAGCCTACAAGGTACATTTTTTTATTTTTTGCATCACCTACTTTAGGAAATTTTGAGTTGTTTAAGCAATGGCGTAGGCATGTGTCAGTCATCAGGGGCCTTGGGGCAAAACACCAAGTAGGTCCTAATCGCTGGCACCGGAACGATAACATCCAGGGAGTGCAAAAAAAATGCAAATGTCTAGGAGCTAAAAAAATTTGAAGATCAAACAAAAATAAGGTCCTCATCTCATAAAAACAACTTTATTTTAGCATTTCCATATATTGATCATTCGTTTCAGTAATGGCCAGAAAGCCCTCTCAAGTCCAAGGGACCCCTAATCTTGGGGCCCGGAGCACTACCCTACCAGCCATAGTAGCTACACCATGTGTGTTTAAGTACTGAAAACCTTTACCACTCTTATTCAAGGCCTTCATAATTTTTTTTTTAAAGAGTAGCTTTTATAGAAAGTGGAATTAGAATATTTTCTTTTACTTGGAACTAATGATGACCAATTTTAACTTACTATTTTTATAAGTGTCTTTTATTTTTTGTCTTGTGTTTTTATTTAACAAAATACCATAGTTTCAATGTCTAGATCCCAAAAGTTAAGCCTTTAATTTGGAGAGTTTTAGTTGTCAAACAAGATTTTAATTAAACTGGGTAAGAAAATAATATATTGCTGTTGAGCAAGTGGTACATGAAGATGAATTGAAGTGGTAATGAATGGGCGCTCTTGATTGTTGTAAAAACAACGTAGTCGGAAAATTTATTTCTCTTCTTGTTTTGTTTTGTGTCTATAAGTTCCTTCAGTATTAAAAATGTTTAATATTAAAAAAACTGAACCGTGTAGATTTTCGTTTAAAATATGTATAACTAAACAAGTCGCCGTTAAAAGGAGTTACTTATGGTTTTTATAATCAATTTTACCAAGAAAACCTTTATAGGGGGTTTAATTAAAAAGTGTTTACCCGGAATAACTTAGATAAAAACATACACATTAACGGTCTAATCCGACATAAAGAGCAGTAATTAATTTCACGTTTGCAATTTAAGTATACGTTTCAGTTAATCTCATTTGACAGACAAGTATTCTTTAAATAAAACTGAAGTTATTAAAAGCATGTTCCTATCGGGCAGGATCTGCCAATAATACCAGCCACACCTGGCGCCAACAGCTGTATAGTTTTCACTGAAAATGTTTTTGTAAAGTAAATGTATTTTGATCTCTCACGTGTTTGTCTAACATATCAAACACTTTAAATCCACAACAGCTCGTGTATAACAGGTCTGATGGGAGTAGCGCTCAAAAATAAATCAATTAGCATATTCGTCACATTAACCTTAAATTATAATAACCACAGTAATCACGTTTTGTGTTTTAAAAGTAGACTCTTTGCCGGCATAAAAAAAACCAAAATCCCTTAAGTACGTTATATTCAGAATTCTGTTTGTCTTATTAAATTTACTTCCAGTAAAGGATGAGGAATTCAGATTAAGCCTCTCTATCGCATACATTTTGAACCGTGTTAGCACTATGACATTTGTTTGTAATATTACTAGCGGCTACACCGTTACATGTCGTTTTTACGCCGGCCAATTAGAATTGGCCGATAACATCAGATGACATCAAGACGTCATTGTCAACAAAATTGCAAAACCAGAAAATGAATAGGGTGCTGCCAATTTAAAAAAAGGTTGCTAGACGCTAATGTCATATTTGGCTTGCTTGCTATTTGCTGCCGTTAGAACACAGAGAAAAATGTTACTAACCTGAAATCAATTTGCTTTGACCAAGAAGAAACGTTGCACGTAACTTAAGGCTACAGAGTGTCCGGAAGTAACGCGTCAGGAATTTCTGTGTGGGCGAAAGAATTAATGCAACTAACTTCACACAATTTTTTTTCAGAAACTCAAAAAATTTTCAGAGATACCAGGATGTTAAAGAATTTTTATAACTTTTTCTAGTGTACTGATGTTCGCCCAATTTTGTATAAATATCACTACTGGTTCTTCTGTATTTGTCCTGTTAATTTGATGACAGTCATCAATGTTCCTTTAATATGTGTACGATGTATCGGGCGATATTCACCTGACGTGAAAGTGGAGGCTTTTGAGATGTATTAAATTGTTCGACGGTACCCATGCCGCGTTGCGTGCAAGAACATCGCGGCCTATTGTCGAGAACTTACCGAATATATGCCGTTACAGCTGCCAGAGCGTCAATTGTGACCGACGAGCGTCCGCGGCGACTCGACACACAGTTTGGATTTCAGTGGAGGACAGATCCGTTTGAGACAAGAGGGGTCAAGTGGCGGCCAGCAATTCGCCCGCAAATGCACCGAACGAAGACGGAGTTAGATTATCGCAATAGTCCCAAATCTCGTTGTTAGAGCATGCTACGTTTGTAAATTTACCCGGAGCGAAGTACACGAAGAATGCCAGGAATTTTCACCATGGTACAATAAACTAAGAAATAAACATCAGGATAAGATCAATAGACCTTGTCGCCTCTTCTGCCAGTATCAGGCGGCAGCTTTGTGATGAGGAGCCGCTTTAAATTGTGTGCTGGAAGCTCGAAGCCGCGCCCGAGAATAAATCGGCGTCATTACATTGTCCCCGAAGCTGTTTCAGCAATGGTCGCATGCAGAATAATCGGGCCTTACGAGAAATGGTCAGACGCTGCCGCATATGTTCAAATGTTCGATATCTTTCTTACCGCAAATTCAAAATGAAATTGGACATTACTGGTTTCACAGGATGGCGCAACCTTCGCTGCGGCAGAATAAGCATGAACTTTGCGATGAATCGCGAAACTGAACATTCCAAGAATGAGCGCATTCTGGCCAGCAAGATAAGCCCGACCTTTCAGCGCGGATATTTGCTCTGAGTTATTTAAAGCATAGAAGTGTTTGCTTGATAAATTTAAAATCGCTGCTAAAGCGGGAAATTAAAATTATAAAGTGTGTCATTTTACCTGAGTATGTCATTTTAGGCCAGTTTCCCTAGTTTGTCTTGGCTTAAGATATTTTAGTTTCTCTGTAAGAATAGGTTTTCTTAAATATCTTCTATTTTATAATTTTTCATTAACGATAATTATATGCCTTGTTTAAATAATATACAGGGTGTTCGGATTTCTTTGCAATTGCAGCGCTCAGTGTTGGTTAATATTATTAATGGAAGGCTTGCGGTTTTTCGCGAAGTGTTTTGACTTTTGGTAAAACAAGAGATTACATCAAAGAGATTTTTCATGGTCCTACTAGTTTCGACATACAGGGCGATTTTCAGATTTGGAACCACCCATAGCCTTTAGACATGTGTCTGTAACTAACAAAGTAAAGACTTTCTTTGTTAGTAGATACCCTTACACGTTGTGAGAGCCTTTTAAACAAATAAAACACTTACGTTGGCTTATCATAAAACTACCAAGAAAGCTGCGTCTGTTAAAGTTCTTTTGTCCTATTTAGGTTTTGTACATCACTTTATTACGTAGAATGTTGTGGCGTACTCAGTTTTTAATTCATATGATTATTTTTGAATTATTTCCATCGTATTTTGAGGCCTCGTGTAATCAATATCAAAACGTCCGTAAACGATTTCAATTTGACGCATTCCAAATTCGGTAGCCAAGATTCTTCACGTAGATATTAGTAAATGAATAATTTTGTTTAAGAAAATCCTACCTACTAAGATTAATCTAATAAAAGAAAAAAAAATATTTGGGCTTTATTTACAAAAGAAATGTTGACACTCAAACCGTAGATACCTAAGTAATACAGTAATAAAATTAATTAAAAGACCTTTAACACTGATTTGTTTACATATTCTAGGTAGGTACCTAGATGCTGCAAATTTTAATGCCGCCGCCACACATTGGGCCAACTATGACAAACTTGGGCAAACACCAATTGTGTGGACGGGTAGTTCCTCTACATTTGTTTTGATTGGCCCAACTTTGCTCGAGTCCGCTTGCTTAAAAATAGTTTGTCAAATGTTTCGACAAATAGTTCGGCCCAATGTGTGGCGGCAGCATAAAAATTGTCGTTGTAAGTAAAATAGACCCACACGGTTTGTGGTAGGTAGCTTGTAAAAAGGCCTATTAATTTCCTGAAATATATACCGTGTGTACAATAAAAAAACAAATATTAATTAAATCTCTTTGAAACAGTAATATGTATAATAAAATTGACCTTGTCTATCTATTTGTTAAAAAAGTTAAGTATGTAAAAATCCGTACATACCTTTTTCATTAACTGCTAGTCAACTAACAGACAAGCGGTACATTTAATTTAGACGTAAATAAATTTTAAAATAATTGTTTATATAAAAAGATTTAATAACACATTTAACCTAAAGATTTTTACCAAATTAAATGTCTTCTGTGTGGTCTAGATCTATGCAATAAGGGGGGATTTTATTTTTATTTTCCAAAAAATAAGCAAGACCTAAAAAGCTAGAAAAGCTGTGTCTTTGCTTGCGTGATTCAAAGATACATGAAAAAATGCAAATAAGTTAATGACACGTATTGTTGGTAGAAATATTCGTTAAGCTGCAGCTCGGGATACCACTAAACTTAATAAAGTTATTAATAAAAAGGCTAAATTTGACCCCTTATACTATGAATATCATCGCAAATTACAACAAAATTGGGTAAGGGAATGTTAGATATTTATAAATATTCTCTAAAAGTGTAAAACCCTGTATCTTGAGAAAGAGACTTCTTTTGGTATTTAAGAGTAACTATTACTAGTTTACGGTTAACAAAAGTATAAATTAGCATTTTTTGCATTATAATTATCTTAGTGCATTATAATTATCCTAGGTTAAACCGGAAGTACCAATATCTTATATCAAATGCAATTTTTAATTTAAATTTATATATTTATGTTAAGTCTTCATAAAAATTCTTTAAATTTAGTAATTTGGATGCATTCAATGAGAATAAATGTTTTATAAGAACATGAGGGTTTTTCTCACAGGGTTTTTTCTAACCCAATGAGCAAGTTGGGCAACCGGTTAGGCGCTTGCCCAACCGCGCCCACCCCTAGCCCCGCCACTGTTTCAAAAACAAAGAAAAATCGAGAATAGCAAAGACTTAACATAGCACCAAAATTTAAATACGTATGCTATGTTATTTTCGAGAAGAACGCCTACAATATGGAAACGGATAAGTGGTACTTTAATGGTTTTCTAAAACATTAGTACCTAGTAATCTCGTGCATTTTTCATTTCCCAAAATTAATTTTCAAGCAGGTAAACGCTACAGTTGCTTTAACCCGATTTTCTATTAAAGTAAACCGTTCTCATATTCAATGCCTTTTGTGTGTCACCAAGCAGCGTCCCAAGCCATAAATTAGCTTAGGTCCTTCGAGTCGGATCATCAATCTCTCCACTTAACAATAACCAACCTCGACGACAAACAGGGGCGTGACGTAGTAAACAAACAGAGCCAATCAGCGTGCTTTTCTAGCGCCCAATGAAACTGATACCTCTGTTGGCCTTGGTTGGCCGCGACGCCTGCCGCAAGCAGGAGACGAAGCAGCCTTGCAGGAAACGCTTAAAATTATAAACACTACTGTTAAAAATACGTGGGTGTCATACAAAAATATAATATGCAATGACCCAATATTCATTTCATAAATTTTATTAAACGGGAAGTCGTTTTTAACCTTTTATTTAAATTTTTAAGTAGAAACTTGTTAAATGCTAAACAATGTATATATTTCACTAATCTGACAATTTGGGAGTGACGTAAAGAAACCGGAGGGCTACTAGCTACTATAGGCATTTTAAAATATTGATCTTGGGTTAACTCTATCTCAACTCGTTCAGAAGGTCCTAATTCTCGAGCATAAGAGAAGGGACTCGATCACATCGCCAAAATAATCGTTCACTTCTCGGGCTGTTTTCCTTACAGTCGCGTGATGGGAGCAGTCGTTTGCGTTTAAGAATACCTATTTAAACTTTTCGAGAGAACTCTGCCCAATTTTCTCATGAGAACGCTGTTCCCCAGTTTCAAGAATAAGGACCCAAAAAGGATCAGCCAGTTTCTACCCGTGTTCATAAATTTATCGGATCCTTAACTTGGGTTGGATCCTGATAACCCAGGTTAAAGCCAGGGTTAGTCGGGTTAGACAGAAATGCAAAAATCAGCTGTTTCGTTTTTTTTTTGGGTTTATTTATCTCATAATAATTACAAGTAAAAATACACAATAAATCACAATGATTTGATATTTATTGATTTACAGCTTACATATTGTGAAAATCTTTAAAAATAACCGCAGAAACAAAGCAAAAGATGGGTATGTTTTCTTTTGACTCGAAGTCGATGGATGAAGGACTACAGCGCGGTAGATTAATATACCGTAGGATAGCTTGTACCCGAGTAAGTACCTCCACCAAATATGAGCTTCGTATACAGGGCCGATCATAAAAAACAAAAATATATCCATCAGAAATTGTCTAGCGCGTCAGATTAAGATAGTGTGAGTTAATTACATGCTAAACAGTGTATATTCCACTAATCTGACAATTTGATAGTGACGTAAAGGAAACAGAGGGCTACAAAAAAAAACGTCAGTTTAACATTTTCGAGCATAGCTTTTTGTAATTTTGAAGAAAATAATTCAGGGATAACATAAAATATATAATAGGATATGACCCGAACGATTTCCACAAGCCGAAATAATAATAGTATTTTTTTGGCATATTTAAAAGTCTATAGCCGCTTCCCCACCGATGAAAAGGTATACATTATATAACATTTTTTTCTTCACACCATCTAAGCTTTGCAACCCAATAGGTCCCTATGACGCTCGAGTAAATCCCCATTTATCTGTGAATTTTGTTGTTAAGTTAAAAACAGTCAAGTTTATTTTACATTTAGGTTTACGTTCTATACATTTTTTTAATTAAATTATATATGTCAAATGTTTCTAATACAAATATTTAAGTCCTAAATTTAAGTTAATTTATCCGTTTTTACTTTATATATTTTTTTAAATCTTCTGTTTAAGGTTAGGCTATACCATTTTCGCCTGAACTATTGTATCATTCTATCAGAAACCATGCCTAAAATAACATGCTTTAAAAAATTACAAAAATAGTTAGTATATGTTTTCTATATTGGATTAGGCCAACCTTCACTTAAGTAATGACCAAAAATAAGTAGATAATAAAGGCTCTTCACAATTTGTTAGAATAAATAACATTTTTATATTTTTTATGTTAAATATGGGCAAAAATGTATAAAATATGTCATTTTAGACCGGTTTCCCTACCGCCACTATTTTTAATTTAAATTTGTTTTTCCAGTAGTCTGTGAAAATTATAAAATAACCTATTTTACTTCCACAGGTAATGATATACATAGGTATTACATTTTCTATAAAAGCTCACTTACGTTTCGTAATTTCAGCCTTTAATGTAATTGACGAGAGAAAATATTCACAAAATTCAACAATTTAAATGAAAACATCTTTATTTTATTTTATTTAAAAATTCTGCACTAAAATCTTTTTCTAATAACAACGTATGATTTACTTTTAAGATGACGGACACAATTACGAAATTCGTAATATAAAATAAGTCCCTTACTGCCATAATTACCACTGCAAAATTATAACAAAATTGGGTAAATGGTATTTAAAATATATAAAAAGCATTTTTCTACATCTTTAATGCTCTGTATAGTTAGGACCAGATTTTATTCATTCTGAAAGGATTGCCGCAAAGTATCTAATGTAAACAAACCCTTTTGTGAACAATGATTTATTGCATCAATAAATAATACACCTGGCGAGTTTATAATTCTTTACGACACGTGTCAGCTTTTATTGCAGGACAGAGACGAAATAAGATGATGTTTTGTAAGTACGTGATACGCGTTTTAGGAATGTTTTTTTTTATTTATTCAAAAATATGTAATCAGGCTCTGTCAGAGGATATGTGCTTTCTAAAAGGTTTATTTTACGGACCCATGTTTTTACGAACTTTTTTGCTTATTTGGATAAGAAGTCCATAGCAGTTTGTCACTGTCTATGAGATAAATTTAAAAAAATGTTCTGCTAAAAACCAATTGGGAATAGGAATATAGACACAACTCCAATTTAAACTTTATTGTTATAAATATTTATTTATTTCCTTATTTAGTTCTAATAAATTAAACATTTATATTAACTTTTTATATAAGCGAATATGTTGGCGTGGGCGATTTAATTTATGTTTTTTTTTTAATTACAGGGTTGGTTTAATTTAAATTCATGGCCACAATGGTGTGTTAATTAAGTTTTTTAAGAAACACGATTTGTCTCTAAAGCTAATTTTTATTACCTATTGTTAGCAATAATACCACTTTTTTATCTGAAAAGCGATTTTATACAAAATACCTTCTAAAATACAATATTAAGGCTAAAAAATAAATATCAAAACAGTTACATTCATGAACATAAAGATTTAAATTATAAAAAAAGGATGATTTTTATAGGATGAATGATAAAAACCTACTAAAAAAATATTTGTTGCATAGGACCCTTAAGAAAACTTTATTTAAAGGCACAAAAATAAATTAGCAATTATTTGTACTTTTTAGTCAAACCTTTCTGCTTTGTGTTTTTTTTTCCTTTAAACCTTTAATAGTAATTTTTACCAAAAATTGCTTTACTTAGGATACTCACGATTACATCTATATTTTGGTTTTGTGATCAAACTCAAGACGGCACTATTGTTTACTTGTTTATTATCAAAGATACGATGTCAGTTAAATTAAGAAAGTTGTAGTATTTTTTTCTGCTGATTAACGTGCTGCAAACAGAAAAACAATTGAGCATCGGGTTTTTGTTTTATTTCAAAAAATGTACAATTTTTTAATGAAAAACCCTGTATATTTTATCACCATTCGAAAGATCTATCAAAATGCTTTAAAAAAGTTTACTTGTGATAAAAAAATTTGGGGTATAAAAATGTTTGAAAAAGTATCAAATGTAGATCATACTTTTTGTAATTTTACGGTTAAGAGGATGCCATAGCACGTTAAATTGAGCTAAAACGCGATTCGCTGCTGTTTTTAAAATATTTGTTTTGGAAAAAGTTGAATATAGAAAAGTTTCTTAAAATGATCCAAAGATTATCTAAAAGTTAATTGATTTATGGTAATCCTAAAATTACAAAACCGTAAAAATAACCACTTTCCGATAATCTTTGGATTATTTAAAAAAATTCTATACACAACTTTTTTCCACAACAAATATTTAAAAACGGCAGCGAATCGCGTTTTAGCTCAATTTAACGTGCCACCGCATAATCTTAAAAGGTAAATCATATCTTATTGTGTTTAAAAAGTTTAAAGCTATGTTCAAGGATTTTTTCCTTTTTAAAAAAATTTTTTTTTCTTTTTTGGCAATATATGAATAATAATTTAAAAAAAAATTGACTAACGCCAAAATTGTATTCATATTTTTAAAGTTTAAAAAGATACCTAAAATTCGTTTTAAATTTAGTGCCTTGTGTGCACTGAACCCACAATCTCTAAATCTACAAGCAGTCAAAGTGCATATACAGGGTGTAAAAAAATGATGTTAAGAAAATTTAAGGGCGTATTCGACTATTAAATATCATATAAATATGGGTCCGGAACTGCATTGTTTTCTAAATACAGAGTGTTAAAATTTAAAAATAATATTCCTTACCTTATTTCAATAAAAATTTGGCTCAGTTATTTGTAGCATTAGGGTCCTAATTTAGCTGTAACTTGATTACATTTATTCAGTCAGTGGCGTATAAAGGCATTACTTAAATAAATATTTTTGACAAAAAAATTTATGCCATTGGCATTTGTGTAAATGTTATATTTTATTTAGATTAGGCAAATAAAAATACAGCTTTCTAGTTTTTTTTAAATCTTGTTTAGGTTTTAAGAAAAAAAAGCCAACTTAGTTTCATATCCCTGGACTGCACAAGTATCATAGGAAAAAGATTCTTTTATAAATTATTTTCAATATTCTTTACCATTATTAACAATAAACACCAAATTAAATATTATAATTATTTAAACTAGAAAATTTTCCCAAATTAAGTGTATTTAAAATTGTCCCCATGTTTTTGGGGTATAGGCTAGTATATAAAATTAAGTAAACTTTGTTTTATTTCTGAAAAACTATGCATAATATAAAAAAAGTCAAGAGCGCAGAACGATGTATTTTTACTTGCTTAATATAAATTAAATAAATTTTTGTTAGTGATATACTTTTTTGTCAAAAATATTCGTTGAGATACCGCTCGAGACTCCAGTGGATAAGGTAAATTAAATCAAATTAAATATAAACAGGCCGTTAAAATTTACAAACAATAATGCAAAAGTTTTTAAAATTAATTAAAAAAATTAGAAATATTAATATGAAACCAGAAGTTTAACACACTGTATCTGGGATACAATGCATTTTCGGACCCCTGTTTATACCGGGTGATGCGTCGCCGAGCGGACCATAGGAAATCCCATACAAATATTAAGGGAGTTATTATTGACTTTCCTATACATTTTAAAGACAAAATGTAAGATACCTTTTAAAGAGAACAATATGACAAACCCTTATACATTTTAAAAAGAAAATTTAAAATAACTTCATAAATGCAAAACCTTTATGACAAGTTAAAAAAATTAAATGAATCTTAAATTATTAAATTAAATGTAATTGCAAAATTACCAAATTTTCGGTTCAGGTAAAACCAAACAGGCACCTGTAAAATGAATGTTAGCACTGACATGGGGAAAAGTGTCAATAAATCAGCCTTATAACAAATTTTTGCTGGTGGCTGCTGTCTGTTTGGTTTAACCTGAACCGAAAATTTGGTAATTTTGCAATAACACTTAATTGAATAATTCAAGATTCGCATATTCAAATGGCACGAAAATTTGTCGGATTAGTCTCTCTGTAAAATGTACAGGGGAGCCAATAATTACCTAACTTAAAATTTACATGGGATTTCCTATGTTCCGCTCAGCGACGCACCACATAATATAAATAAACGCAGGGAGAATTTTTTAAAAATATTCGTGGCCGAGAAAAATATCCCGGAATAATTTAAGCACGTGTGGTATTCGGTAAGAAAATTTTACACCAAGTTTGTGTAAAATAATATTTTTTCAAATTAATATTTGTAACTTTTACACGACCTTTAAAATTTTACTATAAAATAATTATTTTCCATTTTACCAATTGTAGTTGCAAATATATGTGATTTTGGAGCTTATCATTGTTTATTCTTTTATATTATATATACCTTATATTACTACAGTTGGTAAAAATAGTTTATTTTAATTATTTTAGACCCATGCCTTGCTTTCGTTTGCTCTTCACTTATGTCTAGTACTTCAGTCTTATTATATTATTTTACTAACTGTAGTTGTATAAAATTGTCATTTAGAGTCTTAAAACCTTACTTATTTCATATAATGTATGTCTGAAATTCTACAACTGGTACAAAATAACATTTTCTTTAATTAAGTATGTGAATGACAGACATGACGGTATAACAAATTCAATGATTATGTCAAAAAATTTCCACTATAATTTCGTTCAGAAGAAAAAAATTTCCGATAAATACTTGTGTTGTCATGGTAATGCAACCAAAACTACACATTTGACTGGTCAAAAAACAATGGTATGGAATTTTCAATATAATTGTATACTGGTTCAATGTTTAGTGTAATATCAAAATAATTAGAGAAAACCCTTTGTTAAATATTAATTTAGCGTCAACAGACAATATTAGAGCCGGCCCTGAGTATATCAACCCATGCCATACTGTTGTTAATATGTTTCAAGTATATTTATTTTATGCTTTTATATGGCAACTTGATTTAAATTTACATATTGTTATGAGTATTCTACTTTCGCGTCAGTTAATTCCTAATTTAGAATTTAAAGGCCAACAAAAGAATGTTAATTAGGTGTTAAATCACCTAAAGTATTTTAGTATTTGAATCAAACGCCTTTAATGTAAATGTATCTAATTGTGAATGGTGTGGCATAACCTATTTAAATTTCCGGATTGCAAATTTTTAAGTGAGGTGTTTTAATACAAGCGGTTTTCTGCAGCCTCGTATGTATCAATTTATTGCAGCCCCGTGTGTATCGATTTATAAGCCTTTGACAGCAATAGAGGTTTAATTAGGGAAAAAAGATTTAACTAACCATGACGCCCCTCCACCTATACTCTGTGTTTGTTTTTTGATATTATGTCTGCCAAAAGCTAAAATTCAATACACACGGGGCTGCAATAAATCGATACACACTGCTTGCAGCTAACCGCTAGTATACACTGTGTCTACGTAAGTTATCTTCATATGGGAAACTTTTGTATTACTGGTTTAAAAAAATCTTTATTAAAAGTTCTGCATGGTCCAAAACCTAAAATACAAGCATCAGATATCAAATTGTGTCAGTCATTTACAAAGTTTGGCCAAAAATGTAATTTTTGCTCAAGAGTAAAGCACCTGTATTTTAGCTAATATTGCAAATTGTTATAAAGAAAAGATGTTAAAAAATTTAAATTGCTTTGAAATATGCAATTTTGTTTATTTAAAAAAAAAGTTTTTGTATTTCTCTTTTTTTCTGCGCAAATTGAGAAAATTTAGGTTTGTACATTATTGCATTGTACATTTGTCTTGTTTTAATAACAGTACCTTTAATAAGTTAACTTAAAGGACAGTTTTAAATAATCATAAAATGTACTGTACCAATGTTTAAACCTAAATTTTCTCTATTTTCGCAGAAAAAAATAACAAAATATTTTTTTAGAAATGAACAAATGTGCGTATTTAGAAGTATATTAATATATATTAATATATTTTCCTTATACCACTTTTTGATATAGGCAATACAGGTACTTTACTCTTAAGCAAAAATTACGTTTTTGGCCAACCCTCGTGAATGACTTATACAATTTGACATCTGATGGTTGCTTTTAAGGTTTTGGACCATGCAGATTTTTTTATAAAAATAACTTTTGTTCGTAAAATCAATATTAAATTTTTTTCCCATATAACGCCAACTTACGTAGACACACTGTATAGAATACATTATAATGAAAATTAAATTTGGTAATGGGTAAAAATTTTATACCTATTATCAAATTTTATTCCCATTCTATAGTTAAGGTATACTAGCCAATCAACTTGAGATTAAATACATGTCTGTTTGTCAAAATCTTATAAATCGATACACACGGAGCTACAGCTATCCGCTTGTGTTTTAATATGTTACTGTAAATAATAAAGTAAAATAAAAAAATTAGGACCTTTAGAAGTATTTTTATCTAAAGGTGTACAGAGTAACTAAAATTAACGCACGATATTTGAAGTGCGTATTTAACATGTGAAAATATATTATTTATTTAATAAACATGACCAAAGAAATACTTGCTACTGGGGTTAGAGGTCCAAGGGGAGATAATTTTCTTTCCTTGCAGCGTCCGTTTTTAATTATTGTTTCTAGTTTATTTAATATTTCGAAGAAGAAAATAGATGTTCCCACTTAAAAAACCAGCAGGATTTTTTAAAATATTTAGACAAACATTGGTATTTTTTATTTTTAATATTGTAGCACATACATCATAAAACAGTTTTCTAAATACTATCATTATGCCTATTAGGTTATAAAAATTTCATTAAATTTTTTAAATTATAATATCACTTTAATATTTTTAATTAAAATAAAACATAGAATTAAACTTGTGCATTTATTTGGATCCAAAAACAACTAAAACCAAAAATATTTAATTTTTGCAGATACAAGGTAGTTTTTTGGTAAAATTTTTTAGGGTGACCTTTTAAGCAAGACCAACAACCGAAGTTAAACATAGACATGTTTATTAAGCTTTTTACACGGCCAACAATTTTTTAGAAAACAATGGTCTTGTATGCTCGTAATACAAGTTATTAATGTTCCAACATTTTTTTAATGGGATTGTTAAAACATTATTTACTTTAATTATCATTATATTACATTTATTAACATTAATTGGCCCTTTCAAGCATCAATTTGTCGTCCAATCATAGCCGGGAGCCGTTTATTTAAATATATCATACGCTTAACTACCATAATTTAAAGTAATTAATTAATTAAATGCTGTTCTCCATTAGTAAGTACGAATTAAGTAACCCGACCACCTATGTCTTATAATCGTCAACTTTATTAAAGATCTTAACCGGATTAAAAAACTTATATATTGCGCTGTGGCGCCTAGTTTGAAAATTTATGCAAAAATTATGTAAATTTAAACATTTTTTACCTTTAGAACTGTCAACTAGGAGCTTCAAAATACTGTCATAGGTATATATACTTATAATTAATTAGAGTTTAAAAATAAATAGATAAATAAAATTATCGAGTTAAACCCGATTCAAAACTTCGTTTTATTACATACACTTCTTTTTTTGCTCTCAGTACGTACTTACCTACATTTCTAGACATAAACCTTATAACTATCACCTTAAAATTATTTATTTTATATTTAAGGCACCCAGAAACTATTGAATGAACTAATGAATTAAGTATATTTAAGTTTTAACCTAAATAATAGTAAAAAGACAAGTTGTTTCTTTCTTATGGTAATTTAATTTATAGCCCGTTAGCGCCAGACCTTTGTCATTTAATAAAACCTAAAATTTTGTAAGTGCATACTTCCAACATAGGTAAAAATAATAAGAGACTATAAAGTTTGACTTATAGTGGCTTTGGAAGGTACCACAGGTATTAAGCACTGGGCTGACTAGGCTACAGCCTAGGATGCCGTGAAAAAATAGGCGCCAGACAGAGGAGATTTTAAAAAATTAGGGTGGGGTGGATTTCTTGGTATTTAATTTGATTTCTGGATAGGGCGCCCTGGAATAAAAAAGGCGCCACGCAGGAAAGGACCTTTTTTGCTTTTCAATTTTATTTTTAAGTAGGGCGCAGTGGGATTAAAAAAGGCGCCACGCAGGAAAGACCCTTTTTTCGCTGTTCAATTTTGTTTCCCCAAATGGGTGTCCCAACAATTTCAGCCTAGGGCGCCCCAAACAGTTAATACGGCGCTGAGGTACCAGGTACCAAAGGTTTATTATTTGAAACATACCTTTCGTCATTTTATAAGAGATAAATTTTATATATTTTTGCTACCCATTAGAAGATATTTCCCCAGTGGGCAACCATTTTTGTACAGTTCCAACCCCTTAGCAGACAAATATTTTTGTGTGGATCCATGGTCTAAATAAATTCCAGAGTTCTATTATTTATCAATATATGTCCTAAAAAATAAACTAACCTCACTGCAATACCTTTTTGTGGGACACTCTGTATACGTAAGAAATAATTTTGAGACATACCAATTTGAAAACCATACAAATCTTATATAGGGATTTTTGTTTATATATGTTTGAAATTTTATTTTGGCCTCTTATTATAAGACATTAATCCATTTTTAGTGATAATAGGTTAAATAGTAAAACAAATAATGGGTAATTTTATAGGCTGTAATAATTAGCAATCAAAAAACATAATATATTACCTATGGGTTAGTTCTGGGGAAGCCGATGCTGGTACAGGGTGTATTTCGTTGCAACTGCAGGGTAGCTTGGTTATTATTAGAGATAATCGTGAATGGTTCTCTTCGTTTTTGACATACAGGGCGATTTTTTTTCAATTTTGGAACCAAGCTCGGATTTCAGTGGTCTCGTAACTTACAATAAAACTAAAAACCTATACTTATTAGTAGACATCTTTTCGTAGAATCAGACGATTTAATAAAAATTTTCAACATATGAACCAAACATATTGTGACGTTGAAATTTTGAAATATACATACAGGGTCCCTTTACGTCACTTGGGCAAATGTACCATATGGAACTATCTTCTGGAACCATTAGACCGGTGGACCATCAAAACTAACTTTGCATTTTTTTAAAAACCAACTTAACTTATTTAATTAACTAAATTTAGTACGGGCATACCCACTAGGGGCAGCCCGTACGGGGCTTAACTAAACTTTAACTTTTTTCTGAACTTCACCAACTACCTCTTATCTAATAAAACATCCCTTTTAATTTATTTCTCTCTTCTTTAAATATCAAATTTTCTAGTGTTTGTTTTGCATTTCTACGCTACCCAGTTTGTTTAATGTTTTTATTTTATTATTATAAAAGTAACCTAGAAAATTGTTTCATTTATACTTTTAAGACCTTGACACCTCACGTATATTTTTATGTAGGAAATTTCCCAACGTTAAGTAACCCAATTAAAATTTAAATTTCCCAAAAATGTATATTTTTAAAATTCCCAAAATGTATACTTTTTTATACTAGGTGTTCACAATTATGATTGTGTCCCATTATGCGAAATTTAATTGTAAAATTAAAAACATTGTTTTAAGATATAGACCTAAAATATAACTAATATGTAATGTATATTTTTAAAAAGCTTTTATCCGCCATAATTTAAAAATTAAAAACACACTGGGTGTTTCATAGAAAATGTTATATATGTTTAGTTTATATCTTGAAAGATAATAAATTAAAATTAAATTTAGCTACACCACCGAATTTTACGTAAAATTGTCTAGTAGACATGAGTTCTTAATTTTGTTGTAACTAAGAAGACATCTGAAATACAAGGGTAAAAAACTAAAAAGCCATAAAATTTTTGGTGCTATATTTTCCTCAGCAAAAATAGTAACATTTTGCAAAAACCGCAAAGTTCTATTTTTATTAGTAACCAAGATAACCTGCAATTGCAACATAATCCACATCCTGTACGTACTATAAATAAAACACCTAAAAGTTTAATCAAGCTCTTTTTCGTCTTGTGCTTGAATTTTATTAAATATATAACTTGGTATGTAACTCTTGTTCACAACTGATACTACATGCGTAATAGAAACATGAAGTGCGTATTTTGCCATTTTGATAAGTAATAAAAGAAAATAATAAATGAAATAGCTATTTCATTATATGCTAGCTTTGTAAAAAGAGAGTAGGGAAAACACCTTTTCAGGAATGTGAAGACGAAAGGCTGGGGCTACTCGTTGGATTCTTTAAATAAAATTAAAATTGTGCAAAAAAAATTTTATTTGAATAATTGCATTCACATACAGTGTGTCTACGTAAGTTAGCGCCATATGAAAAACATCTTTATTATTAATTTTATAAAAAAGTTATTTTTATATAAAGTTCTGAATGGTCCAAAACCTAAAATACAATCATCAGATATCAAATTTTTACAGTCATCTACAATGGTTTTGACCAAAATTATAATTTTTGCTGATTTTTTATTCGTAAAATTTATGAATAAAAGGTTTTCCATTTGACGCCAACTTACGTAGACACACTGTATGTAATATATTTGTAAGTTATTAACTAATTAGCGTAAAGGAAAATCAAAATTTTAACTTTTTTACAATAAATCCTTTCTATTAGGTAAGGGTAAGTGTTCCTCTGGCAACCTTATAAATGCGAACATTATTTTAAGAAATTTTATTTATACAGGGTGTTTTCTAACGACGGTACGAAATTTAACGGGGTGCTTTATTATGTCCTTTTTAAAAAAAGTTTCCATAAACATATGTCCGGACTTGCTTCCATTCTGAGATACAGCGCGTTAAAGTTTTCAAAAAATCTAAATATCTTAGTTTATTTCTTTATTCGATTTGTATAAAATTTGGGACAATTACATAATGTAATAAGGCGCTTGTAAATCCTTGCCAAGATTAGAAATATTGGGTCCAGTGGCCTGTTAGTGGACACCACAGCCAATATTATTTTGAACAAAAGTACGCCAGTGACTTTTTATGAAGTTTTAATTTTTTTTTTTTTTTTTGTTTAAGCAATTAACAATTCAACTTTTCATTTTTCTATATTTTGTTCGTATCTGCCTTTCTTTTTTAAAAAATATATTAAAGCCATTTTAATTTATGCTAAAAAGTATCCACAGACAATAAGATGATATAAAAAGCAAAAATAAAACAATTATTTGCCTTAAAATTAATAAGCAGTTGTGTATTTCATCAAAAATTACCATTTTTTCTATTTACTCAAAGGTCAAAACTGTAAACTTTTTGATTTTGTATTTCATTCTATGCTGTTTTGGGCTACTTTTTAGAGTGGCTAAAAGTTGCTTCAATTTTTTTTTCGAAAAAAGCGAGATACGAAAAAAATGCAAAAGTATAAAAAGTTCCGTCTTTAATTGCCTAATTTTAATATCTTTGTATAATAACTGCTTAAAAAGTATTTTTTCCTAATAATATGGAATATAGTGCTCACTGAGACGCCACTGGGCCCTATTGTCTTAATTTGGGTAGAACTTTCCAATTGCCTTATATTAAATAAGTTAACCGTATTCCACCCAAATCAGTTAAAAGGAGTTTAAGATATTTTATAAAAATACCTACTTTTTAAAAAAAAGTTTAAGGCCCTGTATCTCAGAAATGAATCGAGACTTAAGAAATCCCCTCCTTAAGTTTCATACCGTAGTTAGGAAACACCCTGTATAATTATTATTATTATATTAAAAAATATTTCATTATATCAAGTGTTATAGAAGGTATTCCAGAAAAAGTTATTTTTAGTGGCATCCATTAAAAGCACATTTCTTCGTACAGAGTAGTTTGAGAAAAAAAACTTTAAGAAACTTGTCATACCATTTCCATGTGTTCTCTGTGAAAATAAAGATTACTCACATATTCTAGGACACACTACACAATGTATAGCTGTATGTTGTTTAGGCTAATATCAACAGAAGTTTACCAGAATACCGGCAATAGTCATGTTTATAAAGGAAAAAGAAATAAAACTCAATATTTAGGTATACTTTCTAATTTTTATTTATACGCTGATGGACGATATAAATAATAATTTATTATATTTGTTTAGAATTTCTTTAGAACATATCTACCACGAACTAAATACAATCTCTACAATAAAAGATAAAATATATGCACTCTAACCACTTTTAGTAACCGGATTATATTAATATAATAAAAATCAACAGCTTTTGTCTAAACTCAAAATTCGTGCAAATTTAAATTTAGACTAAAGATTTTGTACAAATTTTACATTCGTTTTCAGTTGGATCTACTTAAATTATTAAATCTAGCTACCTGACAGGTCAAACACTGACATTTAAGCATTAATATTCTGTAAAATAAAAAATAGTGTGTTTACGAATGGCCTTAAAAAAATAAATTAAAATATCCAAAAAAGGTATTCTTCATAAAAATGTTTGCTTCATTTAAAATGCTAAAAGCTATATTACAATTTGCTATAGGATATACAGGGTGTTTTAATATCGCGAAAATATTACTCTAAAAAGTTAGAAAAAATATTTTTGAGACTACCTAATTAATCAGAGGAAAAAAGTAATTAACAGTGTATATTAATTATTTTTTTGCTATTAACAATGTTTTCTTAAGAAAATTAAGGTTAATATAAAAAAAGTTTTTTAATTAGGTGACAAAAAATTTAGAATAAAAGCGTTGAAAAAATTACCCTTTAATATACGAAAATATTTAAAATTACGAAAATGTTATTTCGAAAAGTAAAAAAATCGATTATAAATATTTTTAAACTATTAATTTAAAAAGCGTAGAAAAGTAATAAAACTTTTTTTTAATTATTACTTTTTGTGTTAATACTAGCATGCAATTTAACTTGACTTGATATTGTTTGCCTATAAAATGTAAAATCAATTATTAATTTAAAAAAACTAATTTACACCTTATTTATTAGAGTAATAATACGCGATAAGAAAAAATATATGGGACTTTCTTAATTACATTGTTATGCTTTTTAATTAGGCATTCTTCAAAATATATTTTTAAAATTTTTTTCATTTTTCAAAATAATATTTTTCAAATTTTTAAGTACCCTATATATCTTAGGGCAATTTTTATTACAACTTATAGTACTTACAGGCAATGCATGAAAAGAAGAATGCGAATGCGACTTAATATAAAGTAAAACTTTTAAATTAATATAAAAAAGGAATAAAATCATTAAGAAAATAATAATGGTAAATGAAATAATGTTTGCCAATTTAGTGTTATAGCAGTAAGAATTAAAAAAAAATAAAAAAAGACGGAATATAGAGAAATTAAGGCTAGATTGATTTTCAACTTTGATGATGAATATTTAGAAAACGAAATATTTTCGAAAAAAAAATCTTTTAGATTCGTGATCAGCTTCCCAAAGCACCCTCGTATACAAAAATTGCTTAAAATCGGAGTTGTCGCAACTTTTTAGATAAATAACAACACATTTTTAAATTATAAAACAACATTTTTTAAAAATAGGGAAGTTTTTAACTGTTACATATCCGCTTGGTATTTATCTCATTAATATCCAACCAAACACTTTTTTTTTAATTGCAAAGAAGTGTTTTCTTCAAAAAAAAGTAAAGAAAAAAATTATCATTTATAATATATAAGAAAAAAACGTCAAAATTTGGTCTAATGTTTGACCTGTCATTTTTTATTTATAAACAGGATGTTCCAATCTAAAAAGTTAATTTATAATCTTAATGTTTCAATTCCTGCTATCATTATTATTCCCCTTGACAAGAAAAGCTTATAGGGTTTAATGTAGCCAATCATAATGAATGCTGCCGGCGCCACACAATAGGATGTTTGAGAAAATTTTGGACAAAGTTAGATATCTCAGAAAGAATGATTCGTAGATATTCGATTTTTGAACGAAAATTTAGTTATTGTAATTACCTATCTAGTCTAAAGTCTAACAAAAAATCATAAGTGCACTGTGGTTACCTATGTCTCATTAAAATCAGTAATTAAAATAAACTTACATTGCCCTATACAAGCATTAAAGCATCTAAAAAGTATTACAATGCTATCAAATCAAAAGCGGGATTTAAACTCTTTCGAACAATAATTATAGAATTTTTTAAAACTATTTTTAGATCAACAGTGAGGCGTCAAAACTAGACTATTAGTTATAATCATTTTTTGTTAATATACAAGGTTATTTTTCAGATGGTACTTTCCTTTTAACACTGTATAAAATGCAGAATAATAAGAACACTTTTTAAATAAAATTATGTCCGAAAACCCTTTCTTTTCGAGATACATGGTGTTAAAGTTTTAAGAAAAAATGCCTACTTTCCTATTATTCCAAATATTTTCACAAACCTTTGTTCACTTTTTCCTACCGTTACGTTATACATTCTTTGCTGTAAAAATTAAAAAAAAACAGTAGCGTTCAAACAATATTTGTTTTGACATTTTTGAATTAAAAAAAGTGGGCCACTGTTTTTTTTTTGAATTATTATTATTTTTAAAATACTTAATTACTTTGGGATTGATTTATTTTCTTAATATTTTTCGGTACGACCAGCGGTTTTCGTTTAAAAGAATAAAAGTCATTTTGATGCATGGCACAATCGTTAAAATCTGATATGATTTGTATGTAAAATTATCCGTTTTTGTCTAATTTGTATGAAAGTAAGGTCAAATATTAAGATTACTATAATTTTATTGTTATTTTATTGTTGCTTTTAGGAAGCTAGTACACAGTCAAGAACCTAACTTACAGTTAGAAACAAAACAACATACTATTAGATTTTGGATTTTGCCATGCTTCAAAATGACTTTTTTTAACGAAAACCGTTCGAAGTACAAAAAAATATCAAGACACCAAATTATCCCCAAAAGAAATAGGTATTTTAAAAATAATATTGATTTTTAAAAAAGCAGTGGCGTACTACAGTAATTTAATACAAATCGTGTTCGAACGCCACTAATATTTTTTCTAACTTTTACAACAAAAAAGAACTGTGCCAAACTTGATGAAAATATGTGAAGTGGTAGAAAAGTTATAATAAAAAGGCATTTTTTCTTAAAACTTTAATATTTTAATAAGATATAACCACAGTGCTCTTACGGTTATATTCCTAAACTTTGGTTCTGGTTAGTGGTTCGAACTTTTATCTTTTGATGCTGATAGCTCGTTGCCGTTCGTGATGGACCAGTAAGATTGCTTCTTTAAACCACGTGGTAATTATGCGTAGTTGGTATTAATATCACTAGCAGTAAACCATATTGTGAGTCATAACGTTGCAAAATATTTAATTTTTGGGCTTTTTCTTTCAGACGGTTAGCCCTTTCCCCCTACCCAAAGATCATTGTTACATTTTTAAACGAGCGAGTTATTTAAAATAAACATGATGACTATAGGAATGTTAAATGTTTTAAACATGAAACACTTATTTATGCGGAAAATTAAGTTTTTAAATTGCTTGTTCTTTTTATCATACAAAGTATTTAAAATTACTCTTTTGTTTTAAATAATTTTTATGATAAAAACCCGTTTAATTATTTTTCGAACAGATCGAGTTAGCTTGTAAATTTTAAAAAATGTTTAAATATTATGTTTCCAAAAGGTTTTTAAAGTTTAATTTTAAAAAAAAATATTGATTGTAAATACCTGTCTATAAAAACTATTGTCTTTGCAAACTAAAGAGTTTTTTTCTTAAACATCCTGTCTAAAAATGCTTAACTATAATTAGATTAGTAAGGAGATGTAATAGAATATGTCATGTTGCAAAAAGAAAATATCACGAGTACCATGTCAAATAATAACCCTTTTAATGCTTGAGCAAAAGAAAACTTTTTGTAGGCTAGACATTTTGAGACAAAGTTTTACTTTATAACATTGATTTTGCAAAAGGCACCTAAAACATCTCCTTAAGTAATATTGCTTTTTAAGATACATTAAAAATAAATATTACAAAAATCATAAAATTGTAGAAGTATTAGCCAAATATTATTTTTCTATTCCGCATATATGGTATATACAATTATTTATAATATACTTTAAAAGCAAATAATACACAATATTGCAACAAGACTATTCACAGAACATTGCGTCAATTCATCGCAGACAATTTATATAACACGCAACATAGTGAATACATTTGTATAAAGTTAAAGTGATAATTTGTCTGCCTATTTGAAATATTTAAAAAAGAAAAAATACGAATTTGTATTTTCGTTTTCCCTTTAAATTATTAGTTATGTAAAACGTCGGTCTAAGACCTGACTGCTGGCTTAGCTTTTTTATTTTTGACTAGAATTTTATTATTATTTTTTCTAGTTTATAAAGATTATACCGATTTTATATTTAAACGTTTCTTTTTGCGTAATCACACATAAATTAAAATAAAAATGTAGATTCTTGCGGTACGCATGAGCTTTACTGAGTAAGTCAAGTCACTGATGTTCTTATGGTTTACATCTGACATTTATTGCATGATATTTATGTCAGACATAAATTCTGGCAAATGTAAATAAAAAATTTCTCTCGGAGATAAATTTTTGACCGCAACCACGTGACGATAGAATACAATAGAATACATTTTTGACCGTTTACATTAGCCAGAATTTTTAAAATATCATGCAATAAATGTCAAATGTAAACCTACCCTAAGACTGTAAATTTAGAGAATATCTCTTCTCTACCTAGAACTTGCAATGCCCAGTTTTACAATATATAGTTAATATCACTTCTGGGTTAACTATTTAGGCAACACCAATCACATTTCGGTATTTCGTTGTTTCTATGTTAACAAACAAACAAAAATAGTTAGTGTTAACCAAATATTGTAAAACGGGCCGTAAGTCTGCTTAAAACTGAAACTTATTAAAAAAGGCAAGGAAGACACATGTGTCCAACGTATATTGGCTATAGCTTTTTTTACTAGAATGAGTATTAATTTCATTGAAATTTGGTATTAATTATTTTTAATTTAACATAATTAATATTTTACGTTTCGATTATATTTGAGAATAAATCAAAATTTCAGAAGCTATGTCATTTAAAATGGGCAGTTTTTTATCCTGATTTTTTAGTTGCTATACTTATAAATTAACTAACATACAAGTAATTATTAGGTATGGTGAGACCATATTTTAAAAACGTCTAATTAAGAGAAATATCTAATTAACCATTATAATTTGCGCTTTAGTAAAATTACGAGTGATAAATTGACTGTTCCGAATTGACAATATACCTATTCACATAGTTTCCTCCCACTCAAAAGCTGGATATCACGTTAGCCTTGGAGGAGAATAAGGCCTATGCAATACAGGTCCATTACATTGTGGAGTTGAAGGCGCTATTCTCACTATTCCCCCGTGAGAATTCATGAGATGAGTATGTGGTGAAGGCGATGGCATAATTCTACTCGGATGCGAGTTAATTTGTACTCGTAAAGGTGATGTTAATTGAGGGCTAGATAGTTGGTTTGCTGATGTCAACCGAAGGGGTAAAGGAGCCTCTATTTTTCGTCCCTCCTGGTGGGAAGGAACTCTTAAGTTACTAAGGTTCATCGGAGGAGAGTGTTGAAGATTGGTTTGCGGTGGACTTTTGTCTAATCGAATTGGGCTGTTACCACTATGTTTATCCTAAAACAATAGAGAAGAAATATTAGACTCGAAACATTTTTAGCCTCTCTTTCATTTTAAATTATTTAACTAAATTTTATTTTTTATTATCAGCACTCGTTTATCCTTTGTTTATTATTATTTTTTTAGAAACTGGCGTTTAGCAAGGCGGGTATTATTTTGTGTTATTTTTATTACAAATTGACGCCCAACGTGGCGGGTATTATTTTTTATGACAAAGTTGCGCTCAACGTGGGGCATGTACATTTTTAATATTTTAAATTTAAACGTGCGCTTGACATGAAACGTATTGGTTTTAAATATTTTTAATTCAAACTGGGTCATATTACTTTTTTATTAATTTTATTACAAACGGGCTTTTAAGGTTGGGCTGTTACTTTTTATTATTTTTATAAAAAGTGGCGCCCAACGTGGGGCGTGCATATAAATTTTAAATTTTTTAAATTCAAACTAGGGCTCAACGTGGCTCGTATTTTTTTATTATTCTTATTACAAACGGGCATTCAAGGTTGGGCAATTACTTTGTATTTTTATAAAAAGTGGCGCCCAGCGTGAGAAGTTTTAATTTTAAATATTTTAAATTCAAACTTACCCCGACATAAAGCGTGATGATTTTAATAATTTTTAATTGAAACTGTGCCCAACGTGGGTCGTATTCTTTTTATTATTCTTATTACAAACGGGCATTTAAGGTTGGGCTATTACTTTTTATTATTTTTATGAAAAAGTGGCGCCCAACGTGTGGCGTGTTACTTTATATTATTTTCATTTAAATTGTGGCCCAACGTAGGGATTGATATTTTTAAAATATTTTTATTACAAATTGGCACCCAGCGTAGGGCGTATTGTTTTTTTATTACAATATATAACTGGTGCCCAATGTGGAACGTGTTACTTTTTTTTGTAAATTTCGTACCGTTTTTTGGAAAATTATATCCATAGGTTCATTCTTTTATGAGTAAACATGCATTTTAAACTAACTTTTTACTTTTATAATCTTGTATATTATTATTATTACGTAGGCACACAAAATTTAAAAGTTTTTTGAACTGAAACCGGGACATAGTGTTTTTAGTGTATTTCGATGAATCCAAATCTGGAGCCCGTTTCGTCCATCACGTCCTAGTTTTTGTAAATTGCAAGTATAATCTTCCACATGACCAAATTTTGAGGTTATGTTATTGCAATTTACAGAACTTTGGGACGTGCTGGACCAAAACGGGCTTCACATTCAGATTCAGCGCATCGAAATACATAAAAAACGCTCCACATGTCCCGATTCCAGTTCAGAATCGTTTTAATTTGTGTGCCCGTCTTATTATTATATAGACTTAAAACTGCTGCATAAACTTTTAGAGCTTAAGATCTTTGGACGGAAATTACAACTTCCTGATTAATGTTAAAAACTTTCACTTTTTTAATAAAATATTGAACAGAAAGTTGGTCCTCACCTTAACTTTCTTTAGAGTTAACGCAAATTAATATTTGACGAGTGTCACATTAAAAGGTGGTTTGATCAATTTTGATTTTTGTTTTAAATTTTTTGTGGAATTATTCATTACTGTCACAAAACTGTATATAGAAGACAAAAAAACTATTAATTTAGCTTAAGGTGAAGAATTTGCGCAAAACAATATGCATAATAAGATTCAACAAGAAATTTAAAATAAAAATGAAAATTGAATATATTTATCTCCTTTTAAAAAGACACTCCTTATTTTTAATGATTAATCATAAATAATTTTGTTATGGCAACTGAATAAACTCCAAAGAACTATATTATAAGAGCTTTTTAAACACTGAGTCTTTCCTTTTAAACGCCAGGAAATGCATCTTAAAGTAAAATCGATATAGTAATAACTAAAATTTTTCTTGTATTCTGGCAGTCGAAATTCGACGACATGATTTACGACTGGTTGAAAGCCGAATTTATACCAGAAAAAGCCAGAGGCAGCATTCAAGTAAAGACGGAAATCAACTATTTCTTTCTTAAAGTGTCGTTTAAATAGTGTGCGAACAACAAAAAGGGAAATATTTTAAAAGTGAGACAAGACTTGACGAAATAATGATGTTGGTGGCTTTTTCTTGTATGAATCCGACTACACTCTCCATTTTAAAATGATGAAAGAGGTGATCGAACTTCTAAAATAATGTTAAACCCTGCTAAGACTCCGCCCTCCCCTATTAAACCAACTTCGTCTTCATTCAAGCTTAGGGACATAGCAAGGGACCCTTGCATAAAATTTATCGTGATCATAAAACACGTTGAATTTTTTGCTCCATAAAAAACATCTACTCAATACCTTTCCAGAATAAAAAGAAAGTGACCAAATTATGAATTTAGCATTGTTAAGTTACTAGACAGAGATGCACGAATTGCTAGAAAAACGTTGAGTTTCTAGATAGTAAACAACAAATGCCTTATCCCATTTTTTTGGTTTGCTGTATTTTGCTGTTAAAACCAGTTTATTTTAATAAACAACATACAGATCTTACTTAAATTGTATAAATTAGACTATGTAAATTTCAACTATTTTTACTATAAATTTCCTTGAGCTTGTCGTAATAGCTAACCAAAAAAAATATAAACAAGGCATAATTCTAAGTTAGTTAGCTGAAGTTAAATACCCAAAACTAGACTAACCAGTACTAACCAGAAATAACCAAACGGAATATTATAAAATAGTTGTTACAACAAACATCCCTTAGAGTCATTGGTGGAATGATAATATTGATCATTGAAATGGTCAATATTATTGTGTCAGTATTGTATATGTATGTATATTAGTATATAAAAAGGGTAGGAAGTACATTAAAACAATCTTTTATGGCATTATACACTAGCGGAAAAAAATTAAAGGATTCAAAAGCCCAAATTTTTTTACGTTTTTTAAGTGGCTGTGTTTTGCTTAAAAATAATCGTACTGAAATAAAAAAGCATTAAAAAGCTTAAATTTTCTAGTTTAAGGATCCTACAGTAATTTTGTTTTAAGTAACGTCTACCGCGCAGTCCAAATTTCAAAAGAAAAAATTTTGATTGGATATCTTGTTCATTCAGCTTAAATTTTCTTCTTTTAAAAGTTAAATACGACCAGTTCTCCCAGAGATATGAACATTAAACGCAAAACGACATTTATCTCTTTCACCATCAATATCTCAGCAACCGCTGATAGCACAAAAATCTTAGGGAGGATTTTAAAATCTTTTTAAAAACTCTACAAAAATCGGCCCTAGTTTTTAAAAAGAAAATGTTATTTTATTTTTTTACGTTAATCTGAAAAATCATGAAAAAGGGGCTTTTTGTGGCTTTTTAATTTAAAGACTTTTATTAATAAAAATGCATACAAAACTTAAAAACATTTGTTTAAATTTTGCTAAAGATTATAATCATTTAAAGAAAAATATGTGTCCTTCAATACGTTTTCAAAAATTCGATCGATTGTGGAATTTTTGTAGGCATATTGAACTATTGAAATGTAAAAGGTACACTTTACATTACTGGTTTTCTCGATATTTTTAATTCAGCGCTTAATTATCCCAAAAGCTACAAAAAGCTTTTTTTTCTTAATTTTTCAATTACCGTAAAAAATAATAATTAACAAAAAACCAGTTGATTTTTGTGGAGTGTTTATTTAAGATTTTAAAATCCTTTTTAATTTTCTTGTGCAATTAGCGTTTACTGAGATATTGATCGTTAAAGACAAAAAGGTCCTTTTTCGTTCAAAGTTCAATATTTCAGCAAGAAGTGGTCGTATTAAACTTAAAAAAAGAAAATTAAAGCTAAATGAACAAGTTATCCGATTCATATAGTGGTTAAGTTGGAAAAATGTTTTCCAAGTTTTTAGACGAAAAAGAAAAACGAAAAAATTTCAAAAAAATCTTTTTGGTATTTACTAGTATTGCGCGGTAGACGTTGCTTTAAAAATTTTTTCACTGTAGGATCTTAAAACTAGAAACTTTAAACTTTTAAATGCTTTTTTTTCAGTACGATAATTTTTAAGCAAAATACAGCCACTTAAAAAACGTTGAAAAATATGGAGTTTTTTTGTATCCTTAATATTAAGTATCCGTGTGAGGGATACTTAATATTTGTAATGTTGGGTTTAAGCTGGCTATAATGAAGGTCACGTCTATGAATTTAATATTCTTAACTTGTTTTACCTGCGTACGTCTAGCAGCTCGAGTACACCGAAGAAAATATGTAATATTTGCAAAGGGTCTAATATTTTTGAAATAAAACACTTACCCTGACTTCCGTCTCGTAGTCGTTGTTAGAATCGACATCGATCGGGCTTTCGTTCGATGCCAGCCTCATATTAACGGCGTCCGCGTAGGTTGATGAGGTCGAATCGACATTCATCGGGGGTGATTCCGAATCCAGTTTCGAGTTTGCTCGATCCAGCGGGAAATTTGGAGGTGTGGGCGACTGTCGGTCTAATCTGAAAGTGAAAATTATTTCGATTTACCGATGTGATCGCTGTTGGAGTTCCGTTATATAAATGTTTTCTTTTTTTAATCACTTTAAATGTCACCCGGTCTAAAAGTTTAAAATGTCTTTATTTAGGAATTAATAAAAAAATATACCGGCTTGCGTAGGATGCCCACAATTTTTTAAAAAAGCGTACATTGATTATTGCAGTTTCCAAATCACATTCGGATTACCTGAAAGTACAATCAATTCTCTTGGCTTAGATGCTCGCGCCAACTTTTTTCTATATTAAAATTACCTATTACATTTCTTCTTTTTTTATATATTACAACATAGTGTTTATTTTCTAAATACTGGCAAGAGATGATCTGTAAAGAACAATTTAGTATGGCTACTATTTCGGCTTGGAACAATTATTTTTGCTTAGTAGGCTGTAAAAATCAAAAAAATTACCTGTTTTACATTTAGAGGTGATATATTCCATTTTTTGATAAATAACTAACTTTTTGTAATTTAGATTTTCGATGTATCTAATTAACGAGGAAATATTCGTTTGATAATTTTAAAAATCTTAACCATAGATATATTCACGACATCCGAATCATTGATTTCATAACTAAATGATCTATGGTCGACTCCCTTAAAATTGACAATATTTTGTACTTTGTAGGGAATGTAATAAAAAGAAATTTTTGTGTCCAATTTAGATTTAAAAAATACGTAGCTGTTTTTATTTTAATTTTTAGAAAATTTGAAATGTTTTTTCTTTAATTACATGAAAAAATTATATTACGAAAAGTAAGTGATTAATTTAAAAAAATCGGATATGGTTACTGTTTGTTAAGTACAATAAATAATTTTTAGTGTTCACAGCCAACTAAACAAAAATGTTTTTTTAGGACATAACTTACGACTGTACTTAGTTTTCTTTAAGGATATACTCTTACAGAAAATAAGCATTATTTTTAAATATATTTTTTTAAATATGAACTTGTCTTTAAAATAGGTGACCTTTCTTTCTTTTCTGTTCCGTCAACGTTATCCAAGCACGGAAACATGCAATTTTACGCATTTTAGACAACGCGGTAGTGCCACTACGTTAAAATAACTACTACCTAAAAATGTCCCTCCGGTCGAGAATCGAACCAGCGACTTTTGGTTTCCGAGATCTAAGCGCTGTTCACTACGTCACCGAAGAGAACAAAAATAAGTTTACTGTGGATCTATCGTGGAACAACTAATAAATTAACAAAATGGTAATGACAGAATAAATCATGCAATGTCTAGCTTGATTATTACTTGCCATTTACAATTACTTAAAAATTATTTCAGGTACCTATTACGAAATGGGTCTTTAGAATTTTTTATTATTATTAAAATATTGTCTTTATAATGATTTTAAATCATTTTTCAGTTAAATGATTTAGATAATCTAATTATAAAACTAACTAATAGAATCGTTGGTATAATCTTTAGTTGTAGTAAATTATATATTTACCTGTAATTTGGAGGTGTGTGCGTACCACTAAACCGAAACTGCGCAGGCATGGGACCAGGAGAATGAGGCCCAAATCTAAATGAAGTCATAGGATTCGGGCTAGACGACCCTAACCTTAATGGACCTGGTGAACCTACGGGAGAATGTGCACCAAGTGATATATCCGAATCACTGTCCGATGGTACTGGACTCAAAGGCGGTCTGCGATCACCTCCATGGTGTGCTAGTTGAGCTGCAAGTTGTTGTTGTTGCATTCTGTAACAAAAAAACATTTTAAAGCCATCTTTATTAAAGTTAAAAGGGTTCTTTAAAAAAAATTCTAAAATATTAAATGGATTTTTTTAACCAATATATTTAGTACATGTTCAACGATTTTTTAGGTTTTTGGGTAATGACTCGAAAGTTTAACCTATATAGTATATGGGTTAATCAACTTGTATTTGTCCAAGCGCGAAATCACTTTGTCTTGAATATGTTTTTTTAATAATATTAAATAACACAAATCCTAAACTAATTATTATTGTTATTATTTTTGTTATTTATTGCTTTTTATTAGTCCTTCAAGTTGTTTAACGTGAAGTGTTTTATAAGGTTACTCTTGGCCCCCATGCGCCAATGGTATCAATAACTTGACATTACTAAAGTCATATTTTCTTGCTAATCGTATTTGTCGGAGTGGCTCAAACCATATTCGAAAATGACGATACAAACATGAAAAAAAGAGAATGTAGCTTTTTAAACCGTTGCGTTACAGCCCAATAAGCTTTTAGGTTATGATTATGATTTTAAATTTTTAAGGTTAATATGTACTTTAGTTTACACCGAATATAAAAAATTTCACTTGCCATTTACAAACATTTTAAAATTGACAAAAAATTACCGAAACAAAGTTTTTAATAATTTTAATGCATACGCTTGCCCGACACAGATAACTATACTGTTTTTAAACTATTGTCCGTGATGTATTCAAACACGGTTAAATGCGTGACGTATAAGATCTCGCCGTTGAGCAAGATGATGTAATGTTTTTAAAATGTTTAAAACCCCATTAACAACAAAAAATGACTTAAAACCCTTCTATTTAAATAACTGCAATTTTAAAAATTAATATATAGGATTTATTTTTAAAAAATATGCCATTGTTTTTTTTTAATTGTTCAGTTTGACATTTTTTGCATATATTTTGTCCCAGAAACCCTTTGTTCGTATGTACGTCGGACAACAACTATATTTTTAAAAATCAAATTATAAATGGTGTATTGTGTGCAATATTCGGTAAGTCAGTATTCTAGGTAAATGATTGCGACAATTTGTTATTTTTATCATTACTGCGGCCTCAGTCGACCAAGTTTTGTGTGTTTGTTTTACCGTTAAATTTTTTTAAAGTGCTCTGTTTATTGCAGATTACAATTAAGAAACCTAATATTTAAAATATATATATTTTACAAAAAGAAAAGGATAAAAATAAGAACATTTTATAACGTGAACAAAAAAGCTGGTTGACTTTTAGAATATATTTTTGCAAAATATATTATAATACATATCTCGTATACTCTACGCCAATGATTTTTGACTGAAAGCGAGGCATTAAAACAGAGCTGTTACCCTTGTGGTAAATACCCTGACGTCTTAGCATTAGGCCAAGGGATTTTAAGGGTAATTTGTTGGCTGGATAAAGAGCACAAACAGACCACCCCTCACGGTGGGGTGTCTACTAAATACTCTTAATAAGCTGGTCTTTAGATGTGGACTTGGAAATTCCCAACTTTTTAAACCCTCTAAAGTATCCCAAAAGCATATCTTAGTGTAAGCTTTACCCCTTCATATTAATTTTAACATTGATGATGTAGGTAATACAAAACAAATATGTATTGTATTTACTTGGTTATGACATATTTGATTTAAGCTTACTCTATACACAATATCTTTACTAGTCAATCAAATGAGTATTGCGATATCGGCCAGTATAGCAACAACAAAGGATGTATTTGACTAATCCAATACGAAATGTTTACATGCGGGTATTCACGTTAGATTATCTCTTTTCATCACATAACCTACATATGTGTTAAGTTATTTAGCTGGTCGTTTGGCCAGTGCCTATAAAAAAGTATAGGTTTATAAAAGTTACGTCAACAATCATTAGTTAGAGTATTATGTATGTATTACCACCTAGTTACCTGGTCGACTAATTGACTATCGCTCATCCAGAAGATATCTGGAGTAACAATAAAATATTTTTGTTAAAAAAAATAAACTTTGGGAAATGAGTTTGCAACGGTAATACTGGTCGTAAATTAGAAAGTAGAAGAAAATTAAGTACATTAAAATTTAAATAATATGCCCATTTAAATTAAGTATTTAAGTACTCTTAAAGTAGAGCAATTTGTGGTAGGTGAAGGTATTGACTTTATATTCTAGGGTTATAAGGTACTTGTCAAGATCTTTAAAATGATGCAGCCATCGTAAAACTTTTATTTGTCGATGTTATTCTTAAATAGTATTTAGGAAGTATTTATGCATCAATTGCAGAAACTAAAGTTTTAAATTTTTAAATTGTTTCATTCGAAATGTAAATGGTTTAGGTACTAGTTATTCTGTCAAATATTTAAATGTTGTCTTTAGAAATAATTTATGCTATGCATGATGTTAACCACATAGTTTTACCGTCACTGGCGCTATTTTTATGTCAAATATCAGGAACAATAAGCTAGAAAAGTGAATGATGCACCGTGCACCAGTTAAATGGCCACCACATTATCGCGTTTTAATAAATGTGATTTATATTTTGATGGGCCAATCAAAGAATTATTCAACTTTAAATACTAGACTAATTAAAGTATATTTAAATTCAATCCTTCTTTTTAATAATCCTAAGAAATAAGAATGAAAGCAATGTTTTCAAAACAACTATTTCCCAAGCTATATACCTTGCTGGGTGTTGAATTGCAAACATGAATCGCAAACTTTTGCAGTAAAATACATTACATGGGATGTATCGTAATGATATTTGTTTTTAATTGACACGAGTTTTTTATTTTCTTGCTACATAATATTAAATCTCATTATTTTTTAATGACTTTCTATTAATTGCCAAGGTATTAGCCAAGTGTAATCAAACCTCATTCGTATTTTTAAAAGAACAGCGGAAATCTCTCTTTATATCCATACAACATGGTCTTTTATCCCGTCTTTTATTTTCTCTATCATTATGTAATATACACGACTCAAATTACAGCTTAGTAAGCTATAATACGCTGCCCGTATCGTTTAAACCACTATATAATTGCACTGAATCTTGAATATGAAATCTTTTTAAAAACGTAAAGGTTTTGAAAAAGACCACTGAAAATTTAAGCTGCAATGGCTTGTGAAATTGATCCTACTCTATTATTCTTGCTCTTTTGTTTGTAAATACAATTCCTATAATTGTCGTGGAACACAAAAAGAAGCATATCAATTTCATTCAATTGGGTAGTTAAAGAAGGGATTATGTCGTCATGTTTTTTGTCTGTTTATGTGGGAATTATGTGTAATAAAGGTTAAGCAGTCAGGTTATTCAAAACAATTTTGAATGTACTTAAATATTAGTTTAGTACTTTTGATCTAATCACTAAACCGAACTCTATCTTGTGTAAGATGTCACCTCCTCTCTCCTCCGACCTACAAGACATAAAATCCTTTACTTACTAAAGCTTTACTATCTATTATTAGGTAGCTATTAATAAATTATACAAAATGAATACTTGTCGTGTTAATTATTTTCCATTTGAATCGGTAATTAGTTTTTTATTATCTCTTTAGGAAAAAAAATGCGACAAAAAATCTTTAATAAAATCCTGTATATTTTATTACCATTAAAATATACTTAGATTAGATTAGATTAGATTAGCTTGAAGGTGGATTGTAATTCTCTAACACTGCAACCTGCTCAGGTTTATTGTGTATTCTCCATCCCTATATTAGAGCACACTATCCAAGCCGGTTAGACTCCACAAGCTTGAAACTAGCTTCTTGGTAAATGTTTCTGCTTTAGATTTTTCCTTACCCAGCCTTGTAAATCGCAGACGACAAAGGGCTTCACAGTAGCACCATATGTATTCAGCGGTTTCTTCTTCTTCATGGCACAACCTGCGTAAGTTTTCTTCTGCCAGGCCTATTCTTTTTAGGTATTTATTCAGTCTGCAATGACTTGTTCGTTGACCCACTATAATTCTTACTGCCTTCCGGTTGTAAGTCTTTCGAAAATTCCGGCGAGTATGCCTTTTGAATTTTTTCACTTGACGCAGTCCTGGTGTCCTTATCCACCAGTCTGGGGATTTCCTCATGATCCATGGTCTTATAGATGACCTTACTTGACATGACAAAATACCACAGTTGGCTCGGGGCCTACCATTGTCCTGCCAGTTTATCAGCTTCCTCATTGCTCTGGTGGCGAATTTACAAGACATATACCAGTTCAGTCAGAATAGTGACTGAACTCGAGTCTTTTTTGCAAAAACGGTTACAAAGTCTACCCATTTCGGTTCAAGAATTGACTATATCAGCAAAGCATTTATGGCTATACTTTTGCTGCATTTTCTTTTACAAAGACTAACCTGTTTCAGTCGTCCAAACCATTTTTAAGGGAAAAAATTCCTAAAAAAGTAACCAGATATTTTTAAATAATTTGGGGAACGCCTCCTATGCATCAGAAGACATTTTTTAGCTTACAAGAAAGATTGTCACCAGTGTTGTATATCAGAAATTAGGGTTAAATATTTTTAAAGAAAAAAATGGTACCCCACTGCATTTTCCTAAAATAAAAATATTTTTTAAGATCCTGGTTAGTTTAAAATGAATTTGATTTCTTTTTTATCGCTTATATCAAATTCTAAAACAGTAAAAAAATCACCTTTCTTATTTATTCTTTAATTAGATAGAAATTTGACAATGGCGTACTATTTATTTACGCGAAAACCGTACATCAAATAAAAAACTATAAAGATCAATTTTGGTTAAAGTTGTATAATACCTTCAGGGTAATAGTTTTGTAAGACTATTTATTATTACAGGGTGTTTTATTTAGTCGTGGAATGACAAAGTTAGGTTTGTCTAGTGATACTCTGTATTATTTAAAATTTAGAATTTACGGTGTATTCAACAAATATTTTTTATAAAGTAAAATGCATCTCCATGCAACAGTTGTTCAGAATAATGACGTGCAGAGATTTAAATAATTTTAATTTTTAAAAGTTTTATTGCTAGTATATTAAACTTAATTAATATACTCCTGATATAAGTAATTAGGGTAATGTGCAACTTAAGTCATTTATCGGTTAAAATTTAATTTTCTTATTTTTTCAAATTAAAAGGATTTTTATTATGTTTTTAAAAGTATACCAGTATCTATACTATTTTTTCTAAAACACATAGGTCATAAGATGCTTGACCGGTAAGTTACTTTCTTAAAACACTATTTAAATGACTGGAACAGTATAGGTATTTGTTTATAAAATTACCTTAAATTTACCTTACAAACACTATACCAATGTAGTCAAACTTTTAACCGAGATTGGGTAGACTTTGTAACTGTTATTGTGCAAACAAGGACTACTGTAGTTCAGTCACCGTCCTGGCTGAACTGGTTTGTGAATTCGCGCCCTGGTGGCTCTCATGGCCTGGTATCCAGGCAATAGTTAGCTTGTTAGACTCACCCACCTGTACTTTTTAAGAGCTTTAATAGCTTAAAAAAATATTTCATTGTATCAGACCTTATTATTTTTCTGATTCCAAATATCGCCTATTAGCTTTTGTTCCTAAAAAATTGGTCTACATTTTCTAAGGTGTTAAGGTATCCTAATCTGTTAGATTCGTTACATAAAAAATTGTACCAAAAGAAATTAACAAAACAAAAATAAGCAAAACCTGAAAAAAGCTATTTGATTAAAATACCAAAAGGGAAAAAATAATGCATAAAATTAAAAATCGCAAGCAATAAAATTATATAATATGTAAGTATCTTTAAAATTTGTTTATATCGTGCTACGGCTAGTTTAACGCCTAGCTCTTAAAATTAAAAAATTAATTACTTTCTAAATTTATTTCCATAACATTAAAAAAAACTAATAAATTATTGACTTTTTAAATTAAGTGACTTGGCACAGTTGTTAGCGCTCACCGGAATAATTGTAAACTATCTTAGTGCAAAATGTCATTTTATAGTCAAGTTATGATTGCTGTTGTTGTAGTAACTAGTAATTTTAAAGTATACAGGAGTTTTTAATTCGTAATAATATATTGTAATATTATATTTTTTAAATATGTTTCATGATTTAATTAAATAAATGCTATAAAAATACAAAATGAGTTACTCCAAAAGCTGTGCTAAGTGTTTTAGTGGTTTTTATCATGAATTCCGTAAAAATTCTACAATGAAGCAAAACGTGCAAAGTCGGTTTTGGTATGTCTACAATTCAAGTGTAAAAGCCAAAAACCTACGTTTTGTGGCTTTTTATTATCTGAAATTACGGAAACTGCTTGCTGGTAAGTATTTTTGTTTCATTTAGGTTTTTAAACAATGATTCCTAAGATGTTTTCTAAAATTTAATACCTTGATTTTAAAAATGCTTGTTCTTAGCCAGAACACGAACCAAAAATAGTGTAATTTCTGTAAATATGGTAAATATTTTTCGCCCTTTTTGATCTAAATACCCATTAACATGGGCGTAGCCAGGTACCGGCTGTGAGGCAGCTTCTACCCCCAGCTATGGACAGGATTAATAATTTTTTGTTGATGTTAAAATCATACGTAGACTTAAGGACTCCGCATCGATAAAGATATAAAAATTATACAGTGTCTTCTAATTGCAGTAAAAAAAATGAAGGCATATTTATGAGCCTATTACTTAGTACTTGATCTAAAATTAGCAGTTAAAGCTTATTTAAAACATTAAATTTTGAAAGCAGAAGTATTAAAATATTTACATGTAGGGTATGACCTATAAAACTGAAAAGTATTCCACTTTCATCAGATCTCTTTTTACCTAAAAACTTTTTTTTGGTTGTCAAAAATCTTTATATATAAAAAATTAAGTATTTTAAACTAAGGGGCCCCACATACAATTTAGCCCGGGTGTCTGTTACCTAAAGACATTTTTTTTGTTGTCAACAATTTCAGTTTTCCTTGGCCTATTTTTGTTTGTCTGTCCCCCTTAACAAAATCCTGGCTATGCCCATGCCCATTAGTATAAGCTAATTGACCGTATTAAAACGTTTTGTCTCTTAACTTGAATTTCCAATAGATTCTTTAAAAAATACAATAACGGCATACTTCTCCACATTGAAAACAAGCGTCAGCGTTAATAAACAAAAATAGATCCCTGCTGTCGTAATAACATATAAAAAGGAGATCTCCCTTTTTGACAGTTAAGAAAAAAAAACTCCTGCTTTTCGCGTTATTCACCTGGACCCTCTCCACTGACTAGTCTCGCCTGCCTCGGCAGTGCCGGTTTTAGCACTATCGGTGCCCTGGGCGAGATTTCCGGCGGTGCCCTTTATGAGAAAATATAATTTCTGGGATAAAAAAAGGTCCTCACCTTAATATATCGCGCCCTTTTTTCCTTATTATCGCCTCCTTTCCTTTTACATTAACGAAAAAGCACACATTTCAATGCCTTCGGCGCCCCTTTTTCTTTACCGCTTCGGGTGGTCGCCCAACCGAGCCCTACCCTAACGCCGGTACAGCTTACAGGACTTATCAATTGGCTGTACGATTCCATGGTCCATATAATACGAGCTGTTTCTAAGGTGCATCAAAAAGTTTGATTTTTTATTCATCGTATCATTGACCAAATTTTTTAGGCAACCCATTCGCAGTACATTTATTTAAATACTTACCAGAGTCAATAAAAAATGGTTTATCACCCGGTAAGCGCATGGGAAAAGAACGCTCCTAATTTATATCGCATATACTCTTTTACAGCCGACTGCCACAAAAATCCACATAAATTTATTGGCACATTTTTAAAAAATTTAGAAAATTTAAACCTTGTTTCCTAACTATACAAAAAAACAGATATCTAACCTGGCAGAAATAGAGCTTGTATTTTGCCTTAAAAAGTCAATTTCAAAGATACCCTAAAAATCACATGTTTAGCCGACATCTCTGACCTGGTTGTGGAAGACGTGCCAAACTGTCGGACGCTAACTTACATAATTTAATCTCTAATGTGATTAAAACTAATCAAATGATGGATTTAATCCAGGCAGTTTTGTTTACTTTATTAAACCTAAAGTGCACTTAAAGTTAAAGAAAAATTACAAGGAAGGCGACAAGAAAATTTTAATATTTATATCGCAAAACAGGGTATCGAAGCCTGTAATGAGTATCATGTTTTTACTTTGTGACAAATCTGGTTATTATCAAGAATCATGAATTATGTTTTATGGTTTAATGATACGTACTGAAAATTGCTTAGAAGCGCCGTTTCTAACGGTGTTGCAAATTTTTATTTAATCAGGGAAATAAAAATCTTATAATATAGGCGGATGGCAGGTAAATGTGTCTACACCTGGGATTGTGCAAAACACCAATTAGCAGAGGCGTAGCGAGAGGTGTTGGGGTCCGGGGCGGAAAGTAAAGTCGGGGCCTATACTATTTCAGTAAATCAATGTCTTTTTTCCAAAATGGGACCCTTCCAGTAAAATAATATATAATAAGTCGGGTCTCCCCTTTCTATACTTTTATTTTCCTAAATATCCTTTAAAACCAAAAAAGTCTTCACCCCCAAACCAGGGCCTTGCTTATTATATTTACTTCCAAACAAGGGGCTTTTTCATTATATTATATCCTTTTTTTCCTTCTAATATTTCCCTTCCTAAGTAGAAATTAAAAAAATGCTTTTTTCTATTAAAATCCACATTTTGGGGGCCCCTTCCAACAAGGGACCCGGAGTGGACCGCCACCCCCTCGCTACGCAAGTGCCAATTAGTACAATATTCGATTAACTAATTGGGAGGTTTTGCTTAGTCTATTTTTAAATAAATTATTAATTTAGTCGTTACCTAATTGATTTTTGGATAAAATTCATCATTTAAGAAAAAATTTACGAGTAAAATATCATTTTAAATAAGTGTTAGCGTAACTTTAATTTAAGCCTTTTTAACATTATCTTAATTATTTTATTATTAACCATCATTCCTATCTAAAGTACTAGAGGTGCATGTGCTTACTTTCGTGACATTTTGTCTTCTACTGCAGCATCTAACCTTGAATCAAGTAAGGTCGATATATTTTGGTTTATACCTAACTTTATGTCTTTACCCAAATCAACCTGCTCTATTTACACGCCCTCAAATCTAATGTAAAAGTAGGTGTTATAGTAACTTGTGTTTTACCTTTTTTGGAAAGGGTTTCCTATATCATTTTCTGATGTTTTCTTTTTCACCCTAATAGAAAAACTGACTCTTAAAGCAAACCAACCGAAACCTTTACAGTGTGTCAACTTTTTAACAATCTAGTTAACAGTAGCGGCTTGTGCATTGGAAAACATGGGATGCTAAAGTCATAAAGACTATATACACACAGGAAAGGCCAATAATTTTTTGGGGTACCGCACCTATTTAAAGCAAAACACGAAATATTTGCATAAATTTACACAAACATTGTTTGTTGCCGCATTTATGGTTAAATTTAAAATTATACGTATAAAACTGACCATTTATAAACAAAAAAAAGGTTTTCTTTGAGTTATTTAATATAAATGAACTCCGGAGGAAAGAAGCCGGTTAACCAATCGCATTTATTGTACCAACTAATATTAAATCCTCGATTTTGTCGATTACCTGACGCTTTAATTGAAATCAAATTTTGTTGTGGCCTTTCCAGAGTTTTAATAATGCATAACATATTATTGTAAGATAAAGAATTAAAATTATTTGTCAACAATCGACTATATCGTCAGATTTTTTAATTTTGTCCAACTTCTCCATAATAAATTGAAAAAAACTTACCGAAAACACCTTGAAAGAAAACACTTTAAAAACGCATTAAAAATATTATTAAAAAGCACTGCTATACTGCCTGTTGCATACACAAATATTATAGTGTATCTATATATCTATTTGAGCTTTGGCTTTTGACGGCAATACTCCAATATACCTGCCGACAGCAATACAACTGCGGACCAGTAGGTATTAAAGGGCAGAACATTAGGGACGGACTGTAATAATATAAAGATTTATAATTTATTGTTTCTTTAAGTAGGTATAATCTTAAAATTACATTAAGAAATTAAATATATGCAAAGTTTTAATAATTATAAATAAATTTATAACTATATTATCTATACGTACCTAAATAAATTTTTATCTAAATAATACAAATATTTATAACTTATTGTTTATTTAAGCAGCTTTAATTTTACAAACAACTCTATGGAGGGTGGCACGGCTAATATTTATATTGGTTTCGTCTTCTTCTAGCTTTTTTTTTCAGTTTAGGAACAACTCCGCTTTCATAAAGACAATATATTTTCCTTCCTATTAGGTCTTGATCACTACTGTCTATACGGTGAGATCGAAAATCACTACGCTTTTTCTTTTGTTCAATTCTTCACTATTAATAATATTCCTTATCGACGATATTGGAGTTTTTGTAAGTAGACAGGTTTCTTTTAAAGCTTCTTGTTTAATAAGTCCCCTACTGATTAAAGTTTCATACACATTTTTCACAACCTGTTTTTCATCTAATGACAAATGATTTCGACGCGACATAGTTCTTCATATATTCTCGTATAACAGCTTTTTCAAAACGCACAGTAAAAACGGTTATTCAACACTGCAACTAAAATATTAGCAGAAATATTCATATAAATGGTCAAAACTCAAGAGATATTTATACCTGGCCCACCCCTGTCATTATGAACTCATGGGTTTGCCCAATAACAATAGGTCTTAAAATCAATAAAGGTTTATTGGGGTATTGCCGTCAAAAGCCAAAGCGATATACTTTGAGATACACTATACCAAGAAACAGTAAAACGATTTACCAAAATATTTTTATTAATCTCTGCCCGTCACGACATTCGGAATAACTAAATCAAAACAAAAACAAACACACAAGTGACACAAGCACTAACGAAGACCAACTGAGGCTAGCCTCGTCCGGCGGTTTAAATTAAACGAAGAAAAATAAAAACGGGACGTTTGTCTCTACTTGATCGGGCTCGTAAAGATGTGTTTTTTAAAGCGGCCGTTAGTATCGGCCGGAGGCTTGTCTCCGTTGCTACGTATGGCATTTATTATTTCGGGTTAATGGTTTCTTCGTTATTCAAATTTTCGGGGTTCGTGGACGGTTTGATGCAGTGTGGTAGGTAGTGATAGTGTTAATTCGGGCATATTATGTACTTATATTAGAAATTTATGGTTAAGTAATGATATTCAAGCATTTTTGAAAAAAAATCATAATTATTTGTCAATATTTTTCGCCGTGTCGCCCCACGCCGCATACCGCGCCACATGGCGTGAACGTGAACGTGAACGGAATTCACATCGTTTTAAGGGCTTGGCAAATGATTCTCCGGTGATTCAGAGCTTGCCGTTTTTTTTTGTGTCAAAGGAGCGGGCAAACAGGTTGGTTAGTTTAGACGAATGTTAGGCGAATTTTTGCAAGTCTGGACGCGGCATAACGTTGATACGTAGCTCCACGGGTAAACAAAAACGTACGGAAATGAAAGTTTATAGTTTAATAATTGAATGTACGTGTTCTTTGCCCAATCCCTACCTGTTTGTGTTTAACACACTGCAAATCAATTGCAGCATTGTACTTAAACAACATGTATGCGGTGATATGATTCCAGTAGTAATGACAATTGAATGGTTAATAAGTTATTTTTGTTAACTAACACTCAAAATTAAAATTATTTCGGTTTAGGCTAAGAAAAAAATAGCCAAAAAGTGTATCAAACCTATTTTGTTCACTGCTGTTAAGGTGCGTCCAGATTTGAACCACGACTTGCAACGGTACCTCGTCGGGAACCACTACGACAGCCCCGTTAGATTTGTATACAACGACTTGCAACCGTACATATCTGGACATTGTCGCGGACCAGATAAGTGTTACAGCTCGAGGTTTGCCCCGATCCACAGCTTGTCGGTAAATTAACATCAAAAGAATTGACCGACATCCCGATATGTACGGTTGCAGGTGTGGTTATAATCTGGACCCACCTTTAGACAATACACAGTCTTTGTTGGTTTTCATATTACCGTAAAAAGGCTGGCAAAAATCTTTAACGTTTTCTAAATCCATAGTACAGTATACACCTAGGGAATAAAGTGGTATTTTAAATCCCGAGATAAAATTTTATAGCCCGACCAACGGGAGGGCTAAAATTTATCGAGGGATTTAAAAAGACTTTAGTCCTGAGGTGTATATACTATTTTATGCACTTTAGAATAGGTAAAACGTGCAAGAAATATTTATAATAAATAATAAAATAAAAATAGAAATTTATGTTTTTATTGGAGATTACAAGACTGCTGACAGACAAGAATGACAGCACGATAAACCGAAACCAGTGGTGTTCCGTATCTTATCAGAAATTTTAGTTACCATATTAGTATCAAAAATACTAATTAATAAATTTCTTTTAAAGTACCACTTTTTTCCGGAAAATAAGGATTGAAAGTACCCTTTAAGTCCCTAAAGTGCATAAATAAACTTAATGCAGCAACAAGTCTATTAGACTTAATCCGGTGCAACAGCTTTAATAAGTAACTGATACTATCGTGATTAGGTAAAGTAAATTATTCGTTAAAAAATACCCGATATAAGAAAAATTATAAAAACCGATGAGCGCCAAGCTAGTTATTTTCAATATTATTTCCCGTCTGCACGAAACTTAGTCGCGTCAATTAAGTTCACTACTTGCGAAAGTTAATCAAATTGACGTAATAAATAATAATTTTATTCAAGCATCGTCAACTATCACATTACACTGTAAATGTACACCGGTTAGGTGCAAAAAGGAACAAATCAAGTGTAAACTATCAAGTTTACGAGACGATTCTACCTTTTTTGATGTAGCTAATGATGAAAGTATTTACCGTAGAAAATAAAATATAAGTTACACTGTTGCACTATAGCTAGAGGCAGTTTTTAGAAATACATTAGATGATATAAACGTAATAATAAAATATTCCTAACTTCCTAATAGAACACATAACATTTTCGTATTTAAAGGGTACACGGAACAAAGTAGAAATGCTAATTTAAGGGGTTAGGATATCCATTTTTTTTAAGCCTATTTAGAGTGCCCATGTTTTAAATTAAAAATTTGAAATTAATCCGTCAAATCGTTTCGGAAAGACGCACATATTTGTAAAAATGTTTCAACTAGGTTTAAAGGTTCCCTAAAACTGTAAACGCGTTGTTCTCAAATACTATTTTTGAAGGCGGTGACACACGATTTCTAAAACACTACGATAAATATATCATTTTGAATAAATAATTTAAGGCATAAATTTGGGGCGCAAAATCGATTTTTTTGTTTGATAAGCCGCCATTTTGTCAATTTTTTTACCAATTCTTTCGAATGATTTATAGATTACACATTTCTAAAACTAAAAAAATTTGTTATTTTTTTTTTAATTTTAGATATTCTAGTCCAGAGCTATAGTGGTCACCGTAAAAAGTCTATATTTTAAAGGAGCACCTGGACATCGGCTACAGAGGCCTTTAAAATATATTTTTTCCAAATTAAATATGTCAAAATATTGTTAAGTGTATAGAATATACATATGTACAAAATATTAAATTAATACATTTAAAAGGCTTTAAAAAAGTGTGAAAAAATAACCTTAAGGCTTTTTTTAAATATAGTTTTTAGTATTTCAATCGTATTTTAAATGATATTTTTTTTGTTTAAATCCAATAGGGTACTTCTGAAAATTATGTTTTGCTCATATATTGTTTGTGTAGGTATTAGTAATAAAACATATACCTATACAGAATACAGTGTGTCTACGTAAGTTGGCGTCATATGGGAAACTTTTTTATTATTAATTTTACGAAAAAAAACTTATTTTTTTTTAAAGTTCTATATGGTCCAAAACCTAAAATACAATCATCAGATATGAAATTGTGTCAGTCATCTACGAGGTTTGGCAATAAATGTAATTTTTGCTAAAGAGTAAAGTACCTACCTATATTTTTGCAAATTCGCACATTGTTATAAAGAAAAGATGTTAAGAATTAAAAATTACTTCTAAATATGCAATTTCGTTTGATTCCAAAAAAATTGTTTGATTATTTTTTCTGCGAAAATCAAAAAAATTAAGTTTGTAAACTAGTGCATTGTACACTCTTCTTGTTTTAATAACGATAAATTTAAAAAGTTTATTGAAAACTGTCCTATGATATTTTTAATTATGAAATGTAGTGCCAAAATTTTCACCATAATGGCAGAAAAAAATCAAAAATATTTTTCTTTGTAAGTAAACAAAATGGCATATTTAGAAGTAATTGTTAATTTTAAACATATTTTCTTTATAACAATTAATATAAGCAAAAATACAGGTACTTTAATCCTAAGCAAAAATTATATTTTTGGCCAAACCTCGTAGATGGCTGATACAATTTGATATCTGAAGGTTGCCTTTTATGTTTTGCACCATTAAGAACTTTAATAAAAAAAAACAACTTTTTTGTAAAATTAAAAATAAAAAGTTTTCCATATGATGCCAACTTACATAGACACACTGTATATATTTTTTAAACATACTAATAATTGTTTTATGTAAAACAGGGGAATGTCAAACATTAAACAATTTATTGCACAACATATTAGTTATTTAAGAATTTAACAACATGCTAACTAACGCAATTAGGTAGAGCTTTATGCAGTTTATTATATGGTGCTCCTTTAGTAGGTACATGTTGTGCGTCTTTATGACATGCAATTCAAGCTTAAGATTGCTATTCAATTCCGACTTTCCCATTTAAATTTTTAGTTGATAATTTAACGGGAAGGCATGAAGGAAATTTTTAAAACATTTACCTTACCAAAATTTGTTAGTTTGTATGTTAATATTATTTAATTTAATATACTCATGGACAAACTTATGGAATATTTTTAAAATGTCTGTAACTACTTTTTAAAGAAATAAAATCTGATGAGTAGTCATTTAAAGAAAAGATTATATCCGCCTACTAGATGAATACCATCAGCTTCATGGGCGGCAAAAGGGGGTTCACTTGCACCCCCTGGGTTTTGAATAGTGACTGCAAATATATGAAAAGTACGTTTTGTTAGGTAAAAATCAAGTTTTCTTGGTTCTTTAAAGGATTTTGCACCCCTTGGCTTTTGTATGTGCGAGGCGCGGTATAGAAACACTAGAAAATATGTATGAAAAAGTACTTTTTTCCGTGACGGGAAAAAAATTTGACATTGTATCTCTGTTAGGAGGTACTAAAATTAGACTTTTCATAAAATTACTTTTTTTGTGGGAAAAAGTGAGTACTTTTTTCCCGGACATACATACACGTAAGTAAAGGTAAATATTAAATTTTAATAGTTATTTATGTAACAAGCGCATAAAGCGATGCTTTTTACGAATGGGAAATTTGACAGCAAGAGCCGTTAGGCGAGTGCGGCAATCCCATGAGTAAAAAAGACACATTTTGCATGTGTTACTAAATTTTTCCACGACCGTATAAAATTTTACCAAAATACCATTTTATACATGTTTTTTTATCTAAACTTATTAATTTTAGTTTTGGCAGCACAGCCATTATATTACAACAAAAAAGCATAGCCTACTTATTTTTTAAGAGACAATTTTACTCTTTATAACTATGCATTTATTATTTAATTTTAAAAAATTGTATGTACTTAATTTTTGTAGAAATAATTCTAAAACATTATAAATTCCTTTTCAATTTCTTAGTCATCAAAATTATTTATTACTATTAATTTTTAATAGTTTCTATTAAATTTATTGGCAAATTGTCAAATTTTAAAACTAAATATGAACTAAAAGAAATAATGACGAAATCAAAGGTAACTTGACCGTTTGGTTCAGTTCATGTCGCATTTATGTTACATTGCATAAACTGATATTTAAGTTAATTGAAGCAGGCATGAAAACAAAACACTAATTCAAAATGTGAAAAAAGCTTCAAAGTGTTAAAAAGTTAGAATGGAGTACTTTATATTTATGTTAACGATTTTAAAAACTGCATTTTTCTTTAACGGTCGTAGAAATAATAATTTATTATACAGAACTTACATTTCCTTTTTATTAGGAGTCCAGTCAGATATGTTTTAACTCTATAATTTTCCAAATAACTACTAAACGATCGCTTTTAGTTTTGACTTTTTAATTTCAATACGTGCAATTACAAAACTATTAAATAATTTCCTTAAGGGATTCCATAAGGCGCGTTCGGGATACGCACACTTTTCACTCCGTAAGTACCTAAGTGAACTCTATAAGGCCCTGTTTTACAATTTTGAGTTCAGTTTATGTAAAACTGGGCCTTATAGAGTTCACTTTGGAATAAGCTCTTTAGGCTTCAGCCTAGTCAGCCTAATCAGCCTAGTGGGTTATGCAGCACTGTGCAATAAAATAAATTTCAGATTTTTTTTCTCAGAAATTAAGTAAAGTACAAAAAAATTCAGAACACATTTTTTAAATTGAATTTAAAAATATACGGCACGCTATTCTAACCATATATAAATTTACATCCTAAATTCATTTTGAAAAAGTAATTATACGAAACTGCACACACAATTCTTTTGTTTTTATTTACTTTCGTAAATTATATTTCTTCCTTGTATCTTTACAACTTACAAAACACAAAGAATTTGACAACTAAACGATACCTTTTCTAGTTACAAAAGGAAACAAAACGTTTCCAGCTGGTTCTGAATCAAGGTGGTGTGAAGATGACAAATGAGTGAGTGACCTTCGCAGCGGGGCCTTGAACCGACTAATGAAGCGGCCTGTCTCACTGATTACCGTCATAAGTTGGATAAATGCGATCGTCAGTTGTTGATAGCTCTATTAGTCAAGAAACAATGGCGAATGACAGCCGAACGACACGTGGTCCAGAACAATATTGAATCACACGAAGGATAATAACTGATTAATAAGGGATCATTACCGATCAAAAGTGTATTCTTAAGGTCCGCTTTCTCATTCTAAACATAACGGGAACTGTTAATGATCAATTCCTTATTCTCTAATTCTAATAAATCTAGCTTTCGCCGAGGATAAATTAATGTAATGTAAAAGATAATTACAGAATAGGTGATAAATTATGCCCGTTTGGTCAATAGTATTAGATTATGGTGCACTAATTACAAAGGATCTTTTATACTGTTGTTCTACACTAACTCCATGTTAAATGTTACACATTAGGGTAATGGAGGGTTATTCCGGACATCGAAATAATGACGGTAAGATATCTGAAATATAATTGATACTTCCTCATGTGTTTTATTTTTATTAACTGCTTTTAGATTTTTTAGAAGTCTGATTCTAGTGTTGTCAGAAGACAACACAAGACAAGATGACTGTCATGACACGTCTAATGTCTTGTCACAACGAAAATGCACTTCTCTCGCACAAAAAAAAAAACACTTTTTTTCTGTCGCATTTCTAAAAGTTTTAAAACGTTATTTGCCATTTAAGAAACAAAGAACTTTGTAATTGCTACTTCATTTTCATATTAAAAGTTTTAAAGGTCCGTGTGTATCTTGTACTTACACACAAATATATTTTTAGCTGACAACTTTTCATCTGTATTTTTTATTGGGATATTTAGTTTTTAAAATTATGTTTTAATTAGTTGCTTAGATATGGCTTACTGCACCTTTTTCGCCTAATTAGCTTTAAAGTCGTTATAGCTATGGTTACAAAATTTGGCATTGGGGGTTCTTAGGCAAGTCTAATTGAACAATGATATTAGCACTGTTGTCAGATTTTAATGAAAATGAGGTGTTTGAATCCCACTTAACTTGGTACGACTATTTTGTTCCACCGAAATAAATAGGACATTGCCTGTAAAATATAAAAAATATTTCATCTAGCGGAAAATCTGACAACAATGTCAATAACATTGTTCAATTTTACTTGCCCAGAAACTTCCAGATACCGAATTTTCTAAATATCGCTTAAGCGGTTTTAGGGATATTAAGCGCTTCTGTATTTTTACTGAAAATGTGGTGTTTCCATATACTCGCAACTAATAAAAAAGAAATTTTAAAAATTTATAAACCCATTAACTTTGGCTTGACTAATTTATTTCGATAATAAAAAATGGGACTTTCTATAAAATAAAAAGATGAAATTATGTCTTGCAAAAAATTACGAAATCTGGTGACGGTGCCAATATTTCTATTAAATTATTCATGTCTAACACCTTCGACTTATGTAGATACCAAATTTTGTAAATTCAGCTTAAGCGTTTAGAAGATACCCAAAAGTGGTAGTTTTTACTAACCAAGTATACAATACGTAGATGCAAATCCAGTTATTATCGTTGTATCTGAAGGGTCATTTTGGTTCTAACTGGAAAAAGAAACTAAAATTAGGGATTTTAGTACTGTTGTGGCTTTAAATGCAGAGAGAAAATCAGAAGGCAAAAATGATTCGGTGAGCCCTTAAGAGGTCGCGGCGTTGATTCCAATAAATTAAGGTCTTAGGCCAGAACGGTCCCAATTTATTGTGGAGCTAGTTTCAACATACATATACTTAGATACCAATGGCCAAAAAATAACTGGCAGTTAAAACCAGTTATATTCACTCTATTTTTCGTGTTCATTTTATTAAATCCAAAAAGTGTTCGTATTTTAAAAACAATACTTTCAATAAATTATGTTAAGACACCTCTAAAAGATTTTTTTGAAGTCACAATTTAAAATTGAAAAAGATTTGGTTTTGCGTGTTTTTAGTATTAATCTAACGGATATACAGGGTCGCTTACGATCGATGGTACCTTAAGCGTTAACGGAAAACGAAACATAGATTTTTTAAAAATCTGGCAACATTGGTATTGGCTTGTTATTTAACGATCTTAAATATTTTTAACGATGCAGCGTTGCCACTTATACCAAAAAGTGGCATCAACTTTATTATTTTAAATAGGCACCCTGTATATTTTGGTACTTTTGGATCCGCTACTAGTTTTTGAATATTTTTTTCAATATTACTCTATGCCTATCTCTAATGGTTTTCGAGAAAATAATTATTTTCCATATTTTTTGTTAAAAACAGGTTACTAAATAAAAAGCTTTTATTACTCTATCTGCATTTGTAGACACCTAGAATTTGGGGTGTAGCATCCTAATATCTACTACATTGATTTTGTATGGAGAAATGTGTTTTGAGTTATACAGGGTCGCTTAAAATTCGTGATTTTACCTTTATATGTAAAAATTATAAAAGTCAATTTTTTTAAATGAAACACCCTGTGTATTATCAAAAAATCTAAAGGATCCCAAAATCCTTTTCAAATGATAGATCATGTTCCTATACCGAAATGCTATGGTTTCGAAGATAAAAGCAAGTTTCTTTAAAAATGCAGGATCTTAATTTAATATTGGATTGGGGCGCTAAAAATCTCGTCCATTTTAATGCATCCAAAACACAATCATGTTCCTTGTCGCGAAAAGAGTCATCAAATACTCATCCTCTACTTATGAGCGGCCAAGTTTTACAGAGCAAAGACACCTTTAATCTTGTGGGCGTCACATTTGAAAGTAACCTTAACTGGCATAAACACATTGTATCTATAGCCACGGCAGCTTCAAAAAGCTTGGATTTCTCTTTCGAGCCAAAAAGTATTTTTCCCCTTCTAATTTATACACTTTATATGTGTCCCAAATCCGACCTCCCTTGGAATATTGTTCTCATATCTGGGGCATGGCGTCCCCCACAACCCTTAGCATTCTTGATTCTATTCAAAGAAGAGCTGTTCGTCTCATTAATGATCCTTCACTTACGGAAAGGCTTCCCTCTCTTGCACATCGTCGGGCTGTGGGGGATTTATCGCTTTTTATAGGTACTTCCATGGCTTCTGCTCTGAAGAATTGTCCAGTATAGTTCCTCCACTTACGGTTCCCAACAGAGAAACTCGTGGTTCCGCGCGTATGCATCCCTATACGGTCCAACTGGACAGGCCCCGAACTTCCCACTTTGTTCGTTCTTTTATCCCTAGAGTTTCTAGGTTGTGGAACCTGCTGCCCGCGGAGGTCTTTCCTTCCCCCAAATCTTCAAGTATTTAAGTCCCGTGTCAACAAACTCCCTCTTACCTCGCTTAAGACACCCACGGTACGTTAGTATTTAGGCTTTTAGCCTTCGTGGTTTGCACGAATTTTAAGCGACCCTGTATAACTCAGAATACATTTCTTCATACAAAATCAATGAAGAGGACATTGAGATGCGAAACCTTAAATTTCAAGCTTCTACAAATGCAGATAGAGTAATAAAAGCTTTTTATTTAGAGACATGTTTTGAACAAAAATATGGCAAATAATAATTTACTCGAAAAATTGGGAAAAATATTCAGAAGTAATGGCGGATTCAAAAATCCAAAATATAAAGGGTATTCCATTTGAAATTTTAAAGTTGATGCCACTATTTGGTATAAGCAACAACACTGCTTCGTTAAACATATTTTAGATAGTGAGATTATAAGCCATTACCTATGTTGACAGATTTTCAAAAAATCCATAGTTTTGTTTTTCGGAAACATCTAAGGTACAATTGACGGTGAGACACCCTGTATCTGGTATTGCATCTAGGAGTTCTATATTAAATCTAAATTGTAGTACTTTATATTCTTCCTAACTCTTACTTAAGATATTACTTATGCTACTACATATTAATTGTATTTTTTACGATTTACATCAAATTCTTGGGTCCAGAGTATTGATGACTTTTAAAGAAATTATAGAGATTTAAAGATATAATAGGGGCGTCTTGAAATAAAAACTGCTTTTTGCTTTAAAGAGCTTTAAAATTTACCTACTGAATAGCAGGTTTTTAGGTTCATATATCTTGTGTTTAATTATCGGGAATTTACTTTCCGTCCAAAATACCTGATTGAAATCCTAGTTCCCATTTTACAATTACAAAACTTGTCATTTCTACATCTTTGAAAATTGCGAAGAATTTTAAATAAAATAGCCCATATTTTTAAATTCCGCTGGTTTAAATTTCATTACTGCGATTGTTCGTACCAACGCTAGTGTAAAACTCTCCAATTGAAACTGGCGCATTCACACGCTACATTATTTCAAGCATTAAATGATTATTCTAATTTTTCTCATCGATTAGGCCCTCGAACAACCCCTTCTAGTTTAAATATGTACATCTCAATTGCCCTATTGTACTATAAAATAATAAAAGGCACTTTAAACGAGCACCCTAAATAAACCCTCTCGTTTACTAACGTCGATGACGTGACTTGGTGCGCAAAGTTATTCTTTTGCAGCCTTTTGTTTCCTACCGAATAAAACAATAAGGTTGGCAAAAAAGCTAATATGTTTGTATTGATTTAAAGTTATATGAGTCGCGACTTACTGATATGTATAAATACAATAAGAGAAAAGTTTAAGGCTTATATACTTAGGTATACACTTCAGGTGAATAATAGAATTTTGAAATTACTGTGGGAAATTTTGACTTGTATGTAACGTTTACTGCGGCAAACCATATCTTTAAAAAGTTTCTAGCTACAATGAGGTTTTAACATCGGGAAAGATAATATATGACCAATAGTCCGGGAGGTAGCAACGTCGGGAAAACAAGATTTTTAGGTTGTCTGATTTTTTTAAATGTTGTTCTTTCTGCTCCTCCAGGTAGATCCTTATCTTGACATTTAAAGCTGTTATCTTGACATTTGGAGATGTCACTGATATGTTAAAAAATGCAGACCTTGGTCATATAATATCGTTTCAAGTTTTATCAAAATATACCGATCGGTTGAGAAGTCAAAAGGCGTATGAGTGTATAATTAGCAATCATAAAACTGTCTGGCAAAAAAAAAATGTTTTGTTAACCTAGTTAAAGACAAAAAATTAAAAATTAGGTTTCTTAAAATGTTTTTAAAACCTTGGATTATTACCTGTACAGGTAGGCTGAGAACTAATAAACGCAACCACTACCGCAAGCCAGACAGCCCAGGGTATATCCAAAAGAGGTAGGAGAACAACATATCAAAAAATAAGCTAACCTAAAATTCTTTTTGTAAACGTTGTTACCTCCTTTACTACAAGGTCTGCATTTTTTGTTGTATCAATGACAGCTCTAAATGTCAAGGTGACAGCTGGGCGCCATTTTGATTTTTTTTTAAATTAAAAAAAGGTCATATTATTTTAAAGTTCCTGACGAGTACATTATACCTCCAAAATATAATGTCAATACTTTTATCTACCACAAAATAGGGATACTTTAAAAATTACCTGAAATATGGTCATCCAAATCAGGTAGGTATTTAGGTAATTTTTATAGTACCTCCATTTTTTGGTTGGTTAAGGTATTGACTTCATGTTTAGGGTGAGAAGGTTTAAAATGATGTGCCACAAGACTCCCTCTTCAATTTAATTTTTTGTTCCAAGATGGAACCCAGCAGCAGCCATCTTGAAATTTTCATTTACATTAATTTTATGTCCCAAAGTATAATTTTTTAAATTAATTTGTTTAAAAATAAAAGATGAGTGGGATATTAAAGAAATTCACTTTATATCAAATGTAGTATTTTTTACAGGGTGTTTCCTTGTGGCAATAAGAAAACAGGGTGTTTAACTTAGAAAAAAATCAGTTTTTTAATAAAATATTATAATTTTTTATTCGATTTTAATAAAATTTGACTGTGGTATTGGTTGTAATAAAAGGTTTATTAGATTCTAACTTAATTTTAATTAGTTGAACCAGTGGCGACGTGGGACGCATCGTAGCTATTATTACTGACAAAAAAATGTAGGCCAGTGACTTTTCTTGCTGCTTTAATATTTTTTTTTAGATAAAACATTTAAAAATACAACATTCTTGATACCAAATTCAGTTACGTAGCTTACTTAGTTTTATAGAAAAAAATGTCTCAAAAATTTTCAGGTATTTTTTTAAATTTATAAATAGCCTTGACCATAGTTTTTAGGAAACCCTATATGTATTTAATATAAAATAGTGTATATGCGGTAAACAGGTGGATACAGGTCGCTTTCTATTTAGATCTTAGACTAATTCTTTAGTTTTAAAAGGCGTAAAAAAGCTTCTAGTTCGTTAGTTTCAATAATGAATGTTGCATTTTAAATATTAACAAAAATACTAATAAAGTAATGACGAACACTTAATTTGAATAATCCTGTATAAAAGACTTTAACTACCCGTGTGCTATAAAATCATTTTATGTCATTGTTTTATGGGAATTTAAGCACCTTATAAAATTAAATGAATATTAATAAAGCCACTTATTTATAGCTAGATCCGTTACGGTATCGGTATTAAAGATGTGTACCAACTTCTAGTCCCACGTTTTTGTCTCTTTTTACTGATGTATGTGAGAATTAATCGAGGTGACGATATCAATATACAATTATTTGTTAAAGGTAATTAATTTTATTAAATTAAGCCGATATGTTTTGCTTTATTTTTGCTACGGATGTAACCAGAAATTTAAAAAGGAAATTGGATCGGCATTTATGAATGAAAAATGTCAACATGTCAATATTAAAGACTGTATTAAGAGTACTTGGATTTGTAAAGTATGGGAATCAGCTTTTAAATTCAATACATTTTACATAAAATTGACTTCAAACCTTAAAGTTTAGGATAGTACTCCCATTTATAAGGAAAACTTAATATTCTGAGAAGTGTGCAAAGTGATACTTTCCCGCACGCAAAAGCAGTAGGACTAAAAACGCGAACTGGAGTTTGAATAAGGTTTAAGTGCGGAAAAGACACTTTGCGCAAGTATTAGGAACAATATTTATTTTATGATTGTCTTACAAAAGTAGAATGAGATGATTATTTATATATTTCTCAACGGCAATTAGTATTTGTCAGTTTTGCGTTTATTTGTTGTTGCCCTAACAACACGTGAGACTGTGTGCGCAAAGTAACTACTTTGCGCACGCGAGTAAAAACAGCTTTTGGTCTTTTACATTTTTAGTAATGTAATAATTTTGAACATTCTGATGTAAAATAATGTGAAGCCAATTTGAATCTTACGACTTGATACAAGGTAGTGAAGGATCTAGTTCCAGAAACTTTTGTGAACAAAAAATTCTGGTCACAGGATATAACAAGGAAAAAGAGCAGACCGTGTATTTAAACGAAGAAAGAAAGAGTTGAAGCGTTACTGATGAAAATTAAATAGAGGAAAGTGACCAAATATGGAATAGTATCCCTAATATGGAATACCCGCACGGAAACTTACACACGCAGTTAAAGGGGATTCTCCCTTTTTTAATGCCCATTCGCGAGTAGAAGTGGTAACATGCCAGTAGAGCAAGCTTTTTCGTCGCTGTAGCAACGTTTTGTTTTATCGCTTTCTCATAATTTTTAAAAATTAAAGAAGAGGGATCTCTAAAAATTATTATGAAGGGCTCAAATCTTATTTTCTTTTTGTCACCCGAAACAATATTTTCTATATATTTTTCAAAAAAAAAAAAAGTCAATTTTTTGGCCAATTTATTGTTTATATTATTCCATATTTGGGGTACCTACTACATATTTAGCTACCCTCATTATTCTTTGTTTTTTTTTGTTTAATTTTAATTCAAATTAATTATTGTACCTAAAAATGTTTACAAAATAAAGGACAAATATATGATTGTTAATAATTGCTACATATTTTTAAATTTATATTGTTTATGCAAATTATGTGTAAAAACAAAATGGTATTCCATATTTGGTCACTTTTATCCAATATTTTTACAAAATTAAATTAAATTGTGCGTGTGTTTTTTTAATTTTAGAAATGAAATTTTTAAAAATTATAGACATTCCATTTTTATTATTATTATTTTTTGTAGAAACCCAAAAAAAACAAAAAAGAAGAGAACATTATTTTTAGGTAAAATAGGGATACTTATATATTAAAAAATTAATAACTGTGTTAACATTTTAATAAGTGTTCTTTAAACAAAACACTTTTTATTTTTGTCGAAAATAACAATTATTGATAAATAGATTGTTAATTTGTAAAAAATATGATTTACGAGGAGAAAATTTAAATTTTTATACGAAGTTTAAAAAATTTCCAAAATTGTGATTTTCTTAGATTAAACTACCTATTTTTTTAGTATGAAATTATTTACCAAATTTACTGGGAATAAAGTTTGTAATTAATAAAAACTTTAAACAAAATTTAATTGAAATCAATAATTTGACTGAAGCATCTTGTTTTAAAATTTCTTATGCATTTTTAACACTTTTTGCGAAGAATTGTTTTTTTAGCCTAAAACAGTTTATTTAATTTTCATTAAAAAACTGGTTCACTGCTAAAAATCTGTCAAATCTGGAGAAAGTTTTTTAAATTTCTGAAGTAAAATCATTTTTTCAATGTTCGTATACAAATTAAAAACATATTTGCGTGATTTTTATTTATTTGGTATAATAATATGTAGTAATATTTTATTAAGAACAACTGCTTCCGCTAAAACCTATGTACATATTTATATTCCTTAGCAGTTGCGGCTGGTGATGGCCATTTTGGTGGGCGCAACCTGCACCATAGGTACAAATTAATGTTTATAATTTATTTTGAGCCTCTTATTATAAGAAATTAATCAATGTTTAGTGATAATATGTTAAATAGTAAAACAAATAACGGGGAAAAGTAATTTTATAGACTGTAGTAATCAACACTTTAAAAAAAAAAAATTAGTATATGTATATAACAATGGTGCGGGTTGTGCCCATTAAAATGACCATCACCAGCCGCAGCTGCTCTTTAGTGTGTTATTTAATTATATCGTAATTTCCAAATCAAATCGCCAAAAAAGTATATCGTTGTTTTTTCTTGAAAATGAATAAAAATGTCTCTAACCTATAAAAAATTAACGGTAAATAAAAATATAAACGTACTTAAGATTAAAATACCAAAACCAAAAACTTGATATGCCTACACAGTTTATTTCTGTACCGTTTAAAATTGGCAATTGTTTACATTTCCCTCGTTTCTGTCGTGTAACTCAAGTATTACGTTACACAGTTTAAGCAGCCTAGTAAAATATTGACTGAAAAACAAACGCTGAAGACTTTCTCAAACCCATTTGAAAACACTTTAAGAGTTTGTTTATTTAAATAATAGAGAAGTACATATTTTTGTATGCACAGTAATTCAATCAGGGGTAGTCCTATTTTACCTTTAACAATCTAGTGACATTTCACATATGTTGGCAGCACTGCCGGAAGTTTGGCGCCAGCAACATCGTTTGTTTTTCTCCACCCTGAGACGCCTCGAACTTGCTTTGTCATCCTGACAGGGCGCTCAACTTCGATAACATCTCGGTTTTAATCCCGTCAGAACGCTAAGAATGGTAAATAACGTGTAGAAGAAGATTGCTTGCACTTTTTACGGGATATTCAATCAGAAACTTTATTTCTGACACGAACTTATTGTATGTTTAGTTCATTTCCATAATAAAGTTAATTGGATATTATAAAGTCGACATATACCGTGTAGCGTAGTTGTTTTATTATTTCAAATTTAGTTCACTGATTATTTTAATTAATCACGCAGGTCGTTATTGACATAAAAATCTAATGTATTTTTAGGTTAATGAAAAGATTATTTATAAAGAGTTAATAAAACTTTTTGGGTTTTTTTTTCCTAAGCTTAAAGAGGTTTGAACGCATGTTTAGAAGATCAAAGCATTATATAAACATAATATTTTTACAAGATTATCTCAGGTGCGCAAATAGATTCATTTTGGAATTTGCAAAAAAAATGGATTTTTGGTTCGTCCCCCACAAGTTTCAAAGGCAGATATTTTTTAAATGGTAGTAGCAGTTGTATATCGTACTTAAGAGATACTTTAAATATATTTTATCAGCACACTTAAAAATGTACAATTTTCGACAAAAAATAGATTTTCTTTGATTATTTTTTAACAAAATTAAAGAATATATTTGGTCATTACTTGTATGCCTGGCATTTCTAGCTGAATTTTTAATTATTTAGTTTAGATGGCATATATGTAGGCCAAAACTTAGATTTATGTGTGGGCCCTAACAATTTTTTTACAGGTAACTAACCAGTACTATAACCACATTTATTTTGTAAAATCTAGCAATAGTGCCTACAGTAAATATTTAATAATAAAAGAAGCGTACTGGTCCGATTGGTCCCTTTTTCTGGATGGGCTGATAGTTTATGTAAAGGTCCAGAGCCGATCCTAGACCATCGGCCGCCCCCGTGGAAATTGAAATTGGCCGCCCTTATGAGAACTGCCCAAAAACTATACAAAAAGGTCACCACTTTTACTTTTTACCTTGTGCATACTTGTACAATTTTTATTTTTATATTTCCAAAAAATATTTTTCAAAAAGATTCTGTTGTTTCAAAAAAATATTTTTACAATGTAGTACAAGGGGAATCAATTTTTTTGACAAAATATTTTTCGGAAAGTCAATAAGTCAATAAATTCGGAAAAAATATGTTTTTTTTTAAACTGTTACATTGTACAAAATAAAAAAGTTATTAAGCTTGTCTTATATTCATTTTAGGGGTTATAGTTTTTAGGTAAAATTAAAATCACCCTATGGGCCTAAAATGTAAAAGTTGATTCAAAAATTTCAAACATTTAATTTTTTATATTAAACAACAATTGTAATATAAGACGAATTTTATTACCGTTTGTAATTTAAAAACTATTTAATTTACTGCACTGTAAAAAATATATTTGTCTGACTTTATTTCTATTTTAAAATAACATTATTGCAATTTTAAGCCCTTCTGTTTAATATACAGCGATTTTTAATGACGCTTTTAAAGCCTTGTTTTAAATCTTATAGGTTAAATATGGATAAACATTAAATAACGTGGACCAATCGAATACCTATTTTATCTTTCACCGACCGAATGCGCTAGTGTTTCGCGATTGCGGCGTTGATGATGTATTAGACCTATTTTATTCAGATGCCTTCATTGCTTACGTTTCTTTTCACATTGGTTGTTTTTTGGCAGATGTTGTTTTTGATAGAGGTCACTTGTGACAAATAATGATAAAAAATTATATGGATTTTTAACGTGGAAAAGGTCTCAGAAGACCACAGGCGCAAAGAGGGGGGCTAGGATGGCTTAGCCCCCCAAAATAACAATAAGCCCCTCCCCAAACTTATTGAGAATTTAAAACATAATAGTGTTTTTCAGCATATATATTCTATGAACTGGGACTTAAGCCCCCTCCCAAATCCAGGGGTTAGTTGCACCACTGCATAAGACTTCATACACACTGGTAATGTCAGTCCGTCGCCCGGCTCCCGGCTTCCGTTAATATGAAACGAGAGTGTCCAAAATTGTAGGTGTCCAAATGCAAGCAAAATGCTTTTCTTTATTAATTTTACAACTTTTTATGTTATCGTGCTTGTAGTGGGTATTGAGTTTAAATCACCCTGTGAGGTATTTATATATTTTATATATTATATTATACAAAATGTGCATGTAATATTTATTTAACTTACCGTAAAACTAAATTATGTATTTGGATTTAAACGACAGCTTGACATCAATCAAGATAATGTGTTTCGAAACGAGTTTTCCATTACACCATTTGTTAATTGTGACAGAGTATGGGGGTATCATATTGTATGTTTTTATTAATTAACATTAATAAATAACGAATGAATAGATATTTCTTGACGTAGAAGAATCGCTTTTAACGTTAAGAAACCGTATAATTGATATTTAAAATGCATTATCGGAGTACCGACGCAGTCTTACATTTAAAAAGTAAATCAATAATTGCATAGTTGTAATAATATACAATATGAAATAAATTAATATAAAGGGTGTTTGATAATTATGTGTTTAAAATTTTAGTGAAATAACTTGGCTTTCGTTCTGATTAGTATACTTTTTTAATCTAAAAGTTATTTAAATTTTTGATCCCCACTGTACTTAAAAAAAAATAAGTAAAGAATAATATTGACCTAACTAAAAATTTAATAATTTTTAACTCAAATAAGTTTTATTCTATTATTAACTATCTTTACTTATAAGGAGTAAGGTATTTAGTCATAAAATAAAAGAAAAAATAAACCCACACATAATTTCACTCAATTAAATTCATTTTTAAGGCTATACATCCGCTTTATGTATTTGGAAATATAAGTAGGTACTTGTTCTAAACATTATTTCCCATCATTTCTATTCCTATATCCTATAACCTGATAGGTACGTGACCTAATAAACCAGAACTTAACGATGTGAGGTATAATAACCTAGAAATACGGGAAATTACTTACACCAAACGGGTTTTTGCTGAAATGAATAAATATAAATAATAATAACCGGCCTTAAATCTGCTGTCGTTTTTAGCGAAAAATGAATTATTCTAATCTACCGATTATATATAGAGTACTGTCTTGTGACAACAATTTAAATATTTGCTGGAACTAATAACATTATACTACGATTCAAGAAGATAAACTTTTTAATAAGGAGCGCTCGATCCCATTTAAGCATATGTTCACTGAATTTTGTGACGTAATCGTTTCCCTAATACTATATTTACAATCGTACTGGGGAGATTTTTTCGTAGTTTTGGTGATATTTTTTGCCTTTTAGACTTTGGACTATTATATTAGTTTAGTTTTCATTGTTTTTAGTTAAAACGAGTAATTATTAGTAGTGCCATTTAGAGAAAATTGTATACCTGTAAACAGGGGTCACTGACCCTTGAACATTTTTTTAAATAGAATTTATTAAATTAAATCCTTATTAGGGGTTAGATACTACTTTTTATGTTTTTTTAAGCAATTTTATTTTATGTTATTTTATGCAAGTATTTGTTTATTTCCACATATAAAAACATATTCAGGTCAAAAGGTGACGTCAATAACATAACCCATATTTTCGGACAGATATAAAAAATTCAGCGCTCCTTATTAAAAGTTTATCTCCTTGACTACGACTTCATATTTTTTGTATGATATCAGTATTGATAGTATTTAAATGGTAGATGTTATATGATATACGTACTAACATAATGAGTTTTAGCCGGTAAACTTTCGGAAATTAAAGAAAAAATAGTTTTGAACGAATATTTGCATTAAAGTCATAATTATTGTCCAGTGGTGTGGACAAAATAGTTAAACTCGACGATTTTTTTACTTTTTATATATTTTTTTAATCATGTTATTTCATTAGCAAAGTAGTAAAATTAAATAATAACAGATTAAAAAGGTAAAATGCCTAAAGGTAAATGGAGTTAAAAGGCAAAGAAGCTTATTCTTAAACAACTCTAGGTGTAACAATACCTTAGATAATATCTTTCATTTATTTTGGTATGCTTGAGCCTGTAAAAGTAAAAGATGGGCAAAGGTAGTACAATGTGGAGTATATCATGAAACTGCGCCATAAGATGAAGAGGAACAAAGTTTTTTATGCTGGTTATCAGAGTCGAATACTGAAAATCGGTATTCGAATACGAATACCTGAAAATAGTATAGTACACAATACAGAATTGGCCCACCATATTCGACACGGTCTGTAGCTGGATAACCATTGGGGTTTTTAAAAAAGTAAATACTGAAACATATACAGGTCGGATAAGACCACAGTATAAAATTATTTTACTCTATACAGGATGTCTCAAAAGGTGTGACATATCAAAGTTATATTTTTTTAAATGGAACACCCTATATTTTATGACGGTTTTAGATTCTACTTTAAAAAATAACTCAAGTTTGTTTATAGTACTAAGTGTCTAATTTTATTCGTTTTTGTGATATTTGATTTTTTGAAAATGCAGAGGTAAAATTAAATTGATTTTACTTTAACACTTTAACACTTTAAACTTTAAAATGTAACAAGATTAGAAAAAGTCTGCCATATCATACGTAGGTCAAATCAAGATCAAATATTGTACAGGGTGATCAAAAAATAATTTCAATTTTCAGAAAATCAAATAGCCATATCTCTCTTATTTTAAATGGAACACCCTGTATTTTTTACGTCACATGATGACAAATAAAATACTCTTTCAAATGGTGTATAGGTTGCCTATACCTATCTTTTGTGCTTTTTAGTAAAATCTGTTTTTACAAATTTTTAGTCCAAATGTTTATTTAAATTAAAGTTGGCTGTGACATAGCAGCCATTAATATTTTCTTAAGAAAATAACAACGACCATTTATTGATTACTAGTGTTTTAGTCAGTTTAAAAGAAATTTCCAATGATTTTAAATAAAAACCCTTCTTCTACAACAACAAGATGATATAATACTGGTAGGATGTGAAAAAATGGTTTACTTTAGTCTAGAAGTTAATCCTGAAAAATATTCCAGGAGAAACCATCTGATAACTTAATGTCGAATATTGAAAATCGGTATTCGAATACGAATACCTGAAAATAGTATAGTACACAGTATATTCGAATAGAATTCCCATACGTGTAAGGCTCTCGCGGCAATCTTCTGCTAAACCTAAGTTTTTGGGCTATTTGGCCGTCGCGCGTCGTTGTAGATTTTGTTTTCTTGACGTTTCGCCAGCGCGAGTGGTTCCTCATAGAAGGTTCCTAGTAGACTACTCACAGTAGTACGCAAGTAGTCTACTAGAAACCTTCTGAGGATGCCAACCACTCGCGCTGGCGAAACGTCAAGAAAACAAAATCTACAACGACGGCCGAATAGCCCAAAAACTTATGTTTTTGTTATTTGAATGCTGAATATTCGAATACCCAGACAAAAAAATATTCCAGGTCCTTGCCTAATATTTTTTACATTTTTTTAAAAAAGGTTAAAAGGTGCGTCTATTGAAAGTGTAGGTATATATAGGTAAGTATAGGTATGACTGTTATACTCTTTCATTAACTGTGGTTTGCTTGGGCAGGAAGATGCATTATTTGGTAGCGAATGTTATATATTAATAATGATAATTGACAATTTGCAAAATCAGAGCAAAACTGATATTAATTTTCAAACTAATCAAAATTTGCTTTCCTTTGAAGTTTCTATCCAGACAATGTTCTTTAATTAAACAAAATTGCATTATACTTTGCTTATACAGTAACATCAGAAACATCATTATCTCTCGATGGATAAAGTCAGGACGAATAAACGATAAGGCAATTTGCTATCATTGTGGTCGCCCTTAAGTTGATATAACCGATTTTCTACTGCATCTTTGTGGCGTCGCTATCAAAACTCGTGTACCGAATTAACTCCATTAGATATTGAAATGAAGGCCTGGGGGCGCGAAACGAGACCTAGCTAATGCTAATTGAATTTGTTTACAGAATAGTCTGTTAACATAGACTGTGCTTGTGACGAAGATCGTTCGTTTCCTCATATATTACGAATTACTTACGCTTCGTGTACATTAATAGTGTTTTCTTTGAGTTTAATACAAAACAAATTATACAGGGTGTCTTCAAAAGGTGCGAAAAAAATTCCTGGTGCCAATATATGAAAATCTAACCCAACTTACTTTAGTCCAAAAGTGGATGATTCCAGAGAACACTGTCAGAAATTAAATATAAATTTGGTTTTTATAAATGATTTTTTTGTAATTATTGCAGTGCACAATATTTAGAAGGGAATTGTGAAGTGTTGCAGAATAAGATGCAGCTCTTTAAGCTCTTAAATGATTTTAGGAAGAAACTAGTCTGTATTGGAAAACTGTAGTCGTGCCTTTTAGGCCGGTTTTTTTTTTAAATAATATGGTAACGTGTTTTTGATTATAATTACAAAGGTCTTACCTAAACTAACAAACCAAATAGAACTTAACTTTCTAATACAATTATGTCCAATGCTGCTTAATTGTTAGTGCAAAACTTTTTGAAATACGACAGTAATTCCTTATCCAAATGGGACGATATTTATTAGTTCGTTTTACAATTTATGCACCTGTTTTAAATATGTTATTAAAATTATTATATACCTTGGGCTACCTTGATCTATTTAACCTACTAATTATTGTTTAAATGGTACACCCCGCTTAATTTGTACTATGACAGAAAAAACCGTACTGACGCCATTTTTAAATTAAATACCGTTTAATAAATACCGTTTGTACACGGATAGACTTAACTATTCTTGTAAAAGTTTTAAGTTTTAATATTTTGAAAAAAGTTATTCTTAATAAAAATGTTTGGTTCATCTGAAATGTTAAAAGCTATAATAAAATTTGGCGTAGAATATACAGGGTGCTTAAAATCGCAAAAATTTTACTTAGAAAAATAAAAAGAATTTGAAAAATATGTTTTGGCTATTGGTTATAATTTCTTGAAAAAATTGAGTTAATGTTACAAAAAATTAATGTATTTTTTTCAATTAAGTGAACAAAAATATTTTTCTAAAATAAAAGCGGTAAAAACACCGATTATAAATATTTTTTTAACTAGGTACTTATTTAAATAGCGTAAACAAGTAATTAAGCTTTTAACCTTTTAATAAAGAAATCGTTACTTTTTGTGTTAACATAAGTTTTAATTTTAATTAATATTTTATGCACATAAAAAGTGAAATCAATTATTAAAAAAGAAAAACATTGATTTTAGCTTACAAATAATTTTTCAAGTAATGATAAGCGACTTCTTTAATTATTTTTCATGCTTTTTAATTAAGCATTTAAAAAAATATACTTTTTATTATTATATTTTTTAAATATTATTTTCGCGATTTTCAAGCTCTATAAACGGGGTACAAAATTGTTGTTACTTTTAGTTAATTTGATGTAACACGTGTATGTAATACATCTTAATTATTTTTAATGTAATATCTTCTGGGGGCATTTTACAAACCAAGCAAAAATGTATACATTTTTAAATTTAGAAAAATATTTTACTAAACTGTGCTAAAAGTAAAAATTTTTTTTTTTTTGCTAATTATTAAACAAAACTTTAAGGAACTTGATAAAATTAAATTTAGCGTATATCCATTAAGCACGAGATATTAAAATAAATGGTATTAGAAACATTTGGCAACCAGGCAAAAGGTGCAGTTGGCACATTATCGTAGACCAGTATCATTTCAAAGGGCGTGTTTCTAAAAAAACCTTTAACAAAAGCAGCCATATTATATAATGGATATGTTGCGTTTGTTTCCATATTCGCAGGGCTTTTACAAAGGGCATTACTTCGATACATGGTCATTAGGGCGGCGCACCAGTCATGTGATACCATCTCTATATTTGAATACTAATTGCAAATTTCTTTTCGCCCTTCTGGTGAATGATTCGGTATATTTCTATTTCACGTGTACTTCCTAGAAAAAATACCGAATATGATTTATTATTTATTATTTATTATTTATTATTTATTATTTATTATTTATTATTTATTATTTATTATTTATTATTTATTATTTATTATTTATTATTTATTATTTATTATTTATTATTTATTATTCATTATTTATTATTTATTATTTATTATTTATTATTTATTATTTATTATTTATTATTTATTATTTATTATTTATTATTTATTATTTATTATTTATTATTTATTATTTATTATTTATTATTTATTATTTATTATTTATTATTTATTATTTATTATTTATTATTTATTATTTATTATTTATTATTTGTTATTTATTATTTATTATTTGTTATTGTATTTATCCATTAACGTATGAGACTTTTACAGGATCACTCAAATATTATTAAAAATCTGCTAAACCTGGTACAAGCCTCAGATATGTTAAGAGTAATTCCTCATATATAGACTTTTGCTTTTTAACTGGAAAACCTAAAGCAAGTGTTTCAGGTGTTCTTCTCTCGTTTTTGAGGTTTAAAGAACTTTACTTTTATAATCTTGCACCCATATGACCTGACAAATTACATTTAAAGGTTACTCCTTTCATAAAATCAAAATTAATATAGTACTCTGCCTTTTTGACATTCGTTTTGGTTTTTCATAGTTCATGATTATTTATGTCAACAGTTCATTATTTTGCATACAATTTATGTCACCGCGCCGTTTCATATACATAAAACACTTAATGAAGTACTATTACCAGGATGTGATGTTGATGCCACGTTTTCATTTAACTAAGTTATTATTTTGAAAACAGTTTATTGGTCATATTTTAAAAGTGGACGTAATAAATTGATTTTTAATTCCATTGGTCATTTAAGCTGAATGGAGCAGTAAAATGGATTGAAAAGTACGTACTTCGACCACAAGAAATACCAAACAGGGTTTAATACCAAGTCTCGGCTTTTGTTTCTTACATTGGTATAATTATAATAAGGATTGTTGTTCAATAAAATAAATACAGTGCTTGTCTAAATTTAGGACCCCCACCAAACTTTGTTTGGTATTTTTTATGAAAATGAAAATTCAAAGACTTATTTATTAAAAATATATCTAAAAGGCCTTTAGGAAAATACCACATTGGGGATATCTAACTTTATTAGTTTTAAAAATATGGCCATCCAAATCAAAAATTAGGTATTCAGGTAATTTTCAAAGTACCGCAATTTTGTGGTAAGTAAAGGTATTAACTTTATATTCTGCACACAGAAAAAAATGTCTTGTTTTAAGCAAATTCAAGGTTTTAAAAATATGCATTCCTTTTGAATAGTTGTGCTAAACCAAGATTTATTTCTACTTTAAAATAATAGTGGTTCTTAAACTGGGAGAAAAATACTTTAATTTATGTCTTTAATGTAAAAGAAATTCTGTAAATTAAAATATCATTAGTATTATTTTAAGAATATCAGAATCAAGAAAATAAGAACCTAAAGATTCATGATTTAAGCTTTTAATATCTTAAATATAAGTTTTAAGATTTTAAACAAAAGAAATATTAAATGTTTCTATCAAAATATTAATGAATTTTCTTAAAATAATAGGTTCTAATCTTAAGAACCTATACCAAAAATCTTAACCTTATGTCAAAGAACCTATTTCTTGAATATGGGGTATTCACTGAATTATGCTTTTAGTACGATATCAATGGTACGATTATATCCTACCGTCGAACAACGAAAGTTTTTTTTATAAGATACACTTGTTATTCTGTATTATTCAACTTGGACCCGGGACAGCCAGTTTGATAAGTCCTATGATGTTCGACAAACGCATCATCTATGGAGAAGAGAGGTCTCGGTGAATGACATGATACAGGGGGAATTCCTCTTAACTATCATGAAGAGAACTATTTGTTTATTTAATATAATTATCTTAATTGAATTAAATTCTTATTTCAGTCTGTGGCATTTACTATCTTGTCTTAAAGAAAGAATCTCTCAGTGGAAAGCGCTCGATGTTTTTAACGGAATACATCGTTCTTTAATGTAGATCCATTGAGGTCACTAAATAAAATAAGTTATTTTTATTACAAAAGCGCCTTCTTTTGAATTTAGTACGCAAAGCTGAAAACATATTTTTTTCTGTTTGAGATCCTATTTCTTTAACACATGAAAGTCACAATTCTCTCAAATTAAATATTAGGCTTTTGTTTTAAGATATCTTTTTTTTCAGTGTGGGGTTTTAAAGTAGTCTTCAAAAGCTTTACAATAATGTGTCACAAGACCCCCTTTTCATTTAATTTTTTTTTCCAAACTTGGCGCCCAACTGTCAGGTAGACATGTATATCTGTGATTTTTTTACCTAAAATTTGGTTTATGTTGTCTTACTAAAGTCCTTAAATTTGAAAGAAAAATATGAAACCATTCAAAAGTTAGGATGGCATTCCTGACTTTAGACAAGCACTGAATAATTGTTTCTTTATAATATATTACAGGTCACGGAAGCTGTCGCAAATGCACTTCTAATCAATAAAAAAAGGCACATCATAATAAGTACTAAGTAAGAATTTTTTATTATAAATATTATTTCTGCAAGAGCCACTGCAAGGTATTTAATTGGTATTAATTAACCCACCTACAACGAAAGTTTACATAAATGTCACTAAACCTTAATTGCGAATAAATTATGAGACAAAGTAACATTCTTTGCATTATTAATAGCATAGTTTATATTAAAAGCTTATTAAAATCCAATAAAATTTGGTCATGTATACATCTGTCGCCCACAACTATTACAAATTAATGCTAACAACGTTACTAGATTCCGGTTGATAATTAAATGGATTTTTTTTAATCACTAGAGATTTCTATGTTATCACTTTATTCATTAGCAAATTTTTGTTAAGGTAATTTTTTAATAACATGAAACTTGTTACTTTTAATTGGGATCAGTATGTTTCAATGCAAAAGGTATTTGACTTGTATGAAGATGTAGTTTGTTGCCATAGGATAAGCATCTGAGAGACACCCGGTAAAGTCAAGAAAAAAAATGGTTAGGAAAAATGAATTCGAAAAACATTAACTTTAAGTCTAAAACCTAAAACCTTGTGTAGAAAAACCATAAGGTAAAAATACATTCTCAGACAATATTTATGTAATTTTGAGTAAACATCATATTTAATTGTAGTAACAAAATTTGAAGGAAACATAATTATATTAGTAATAAATAGTAGTTTAAAAAAACTAAAAACACGCTTTTATATGCAACCGAACTAAAAATTAGAAAATAATTTTCATTACAAAAAGTTTGTCACTTCAGAGTAAAAGCGTGGGGTGCATTTTACTATTTTTTCATAACTTTTCCCTCATAGATATTTGCAAATAGAATAATTATAACATTTAATATATTAAGCACCCCACGCTTTTTTTCTGAAGTGACAAACTTTTTGTAATGAAAAATTATTTTCTAATTTTTAGTTCGGTTGCATATAAAAGCGTGTTTTTTTAGTTTTTTTAAACTACTATTTATTTTTCATTTTTAGTTCGATATATCAATTAGTTAAATGCTCCAGTTTATTCACTAAAAAATTCCTTCGCCATTTTGTTTGTTTAACTAAGGTGTTGCAACCTTATCCCGGTCCCCAACCCGTCGGCAAATGTTGTCAAGTTCGATTATTCAATTGTCTAATCTGGCGCCTCCGCCAGAACGTACGATTTTTCACTTTTCCGGTTTTCCTGGAAAATGCTGGAACTTAACGGGATACTGTTTTTAAATTATTGCATTGTCATCGGTCCTTGATACGTGTGCAAAGTTTCAAAGAAATTGAATAGCTGGAAGTTGGTAAAAATTAGGCTCAAAGATTCCGTTAGATAGATAGATAGATAGATAGATAGTTACAACCCAAGTTAATAAAAGCGTGTTAAAAACCTGGGACAGTGTAAATAAATCATAGAAAAAATATGAGATACCAGTTTTTATTAATAGTTGCCCTATTGTGTGCTTTTGAGGTCATAAAAACTAGTACCCAAGCAGCAAGCTGACGTCATTATGACGTCATTTTTAAGTCATTTTTGCTCATTTTTGGGCATAGGACGTCAACAGACCAAAATTATGACGTCATTTTACCGTCATTTTAATGACGTGTTTTTAACGTCGTTGAAGTGGCGTCTTTTCGACGTCATTTTATCATCATACTAGCTCATAAAAATCTAATAACGTTATGTTTAGAAAACCCGCCAGAAAAATTTTGTGACATTATATGATTCGTGTCAAAATCCAACCGAAATATCATATGACGGAAAAATAAGACTAATAATTTTACAAAATTGAAATAGGAAAAACTCTACCGATAGATGGCGCAATTGACAATAAACTACCATGCTTATTCAACATATTCGCTTTTTATTGCCCACACAGTATCGATGAGACCAAAATATTTCGAGACCGGTCTGCGGTTGGTGATCCCAATTAGCTGTCTTCGGCTTGTGTAAAAATCTGCATCTCCAGGTTGGATAATGTCCCCAGAGATGCGACCTTGCAGTGCAAGAAAATTGCAAGCAGTAAGGAGTTTTTTCCTATTTCAATTTTTAAATAAAATATCATATCATTTTAGCTTTTAAAAAGGAGTATATGCGTCAATTTTTCGTCATTATGACGTCCTTAACGGGACGTCTTTTGTCTGTGACTTAAGGAGGTCAATTTAACGTTATTTTGTCGTCATCTTATGACGTCTTTGCTGACCAAATGTGACCAAAAATGACTAAAAAGAGACGTTAATAAGACGTCAGCTTGCTATTTGGGTAGGTCTACAGCCTATTTTTTTATCTCACATACTTGTTGGTATCAAACAGGAGGGAAATACTATTACTATATCAGGAGGGAAATACTATTACTATATCAAAAAAAAAAAAAAAAAAAAAAACTTTATACACTTTAAACACAATAATCATATCTCGCTAAGTGATATGATTATTATATTAAAAGTGATTTTATAATTAATGATCTATTCCACCTCTAAAAGTGAGCCTTCAGCTCTTTTTCTGCTGACGCTTGGAAACCATTTTTTCAAGCTATTGTAATATCAAGTTGTTTTGTGTTACTCTAACATAATAAAAGGACAAAGCTATATTTTTCATTGATTTCTTTATTTACCAAAAAAAGTGGACATTTGTCATTTTTTCCCCTTAGCCGCTTTATATCATAATTAAAATAAATGATAAACCTAAATACCAGGCATAATAAAACATGTAAAACTCAATTTTCACGAAACAAACCGAGTTTATTTTATTTTAAAAACAATTTTCGCAAGCTGCTTTTATAAATTATTAATGTAAAGCAATTACAGAATGAGTTGATCCCAAAAGAGCATTCATTAAAAATTTGACGATCGCGATCCGACAACTTAAGCCAATTGTGAAACGATACAACACGCGCAGCAGGCCGAGCACAATGAAACATTCACTTGTTTGCGTTTGAACTGCGCGCCAAATCAAATTTAAAATTTATACTCGGCACTCTTTGATATACTTCAAATCCTTTGTGCAGTTGGCGATGGATTCGAGCTGGATTTTTGTTTGGACGAGGGATGATTGCTTTTGTAAATATTCTTCTTTAGGGACTTTAAATGAGATAAACGAATTCGATCACTTGAAAGCGCAGTTTCTTTTGGAGATGTCGAATTGCAGTATTTGTATAAGGCTTAAATAAATACTGCTTTGTTTCGTAACTAAAAAATGTATAGATATTTTATCTGGTTTATATTGCCTTGTAGGTAAAATTTTAATAGAATATTATCTGCAACGTGCAAGAGGTGGCTAATACGCACTTGCTTCGCTAGTCTAATTTGTTTATTGTTATTGGTCATTGTTTGAATACGTATTATTGATTGTTGCTACCTTACATACAGGTTTAGTCACCTAGGTGCAATTAAGAAAATTATTTTGCTACCTGTTAAAATTTTATGACATTATAAAATGAATTGTATGTAAAATGCAAAATTAGAAATAAATTGAAATTGAATTGAAATTTGAGTCTTAGTATTTAACATTTTTTTTATGAGAATATTGGGGTAATACCGTTTCGTTAAGGGTAATAAAAATATTTAATAAATAGTGTGGGTGGCATCTACAGAAACTTTGGTTTATTATTATAATATAGGTGAAAAAAGAGACAAAGCAACAAATATTGTTTAAAAAAAACTTCCTTACTATAAGCTTTTTTGATATTTAGAGGCATCTGAAAGCATAAAAAAATTATAGACTGAAGAAATTTCAACTGGCTATATTTATTCGACTATTTCCTTAGAGTGTTTTACACTGTCAAAACTCCTACGTGCTCCTACTTTGATAAAATCAAAATGATGGTATTTGAGCGATAAAACTTAGTTAGGTTTAAAAAAAAGGTAAAAAACTATTATTGATTTATGTGTAAATTGAAGGTTGAACACTTACTTGTAATTCTCGTAAAATAGTCTTGTTAAATATCATTCGAGAAAACATTTTTAGGCAAAATATTTCGCTTGTTTTATTCAAGTTTGTTACTTTTTGGTTATTTCGTTCATAACATATATTTAATATCACTCGCCTGTCGGTTCGCGGTATTATTGTAAATGTTATTCACGAAATTGCCAAGCAACAACCTTTTATACAATCAAAATATTTTGCCGGCAAAATTTTTTCTCTTATAATATTACATACGATAAAACTTGGTCAGGTTTAAGTAAAAAGGTAAAAAACTAATATTGATTTAGGTGTAAATTAAAGGTTGAACACTTACTCGTAATTTTCGTGAAATAGTCTTGTCGAATATCATTCGAGAAAAAATGTTTAGGCAAAATATTTCTCTTGTTTGATTTAAGTTTGTTACTTTTTTGATAATTTCGTTTATGACATTTAATCAATACTACTCACCTGATGGCTCGCGGTATTGTCGTAAATGCCATTCACAAAATTGCCAAGCAACAGACTCTCATACCATCGAATATACTAAAATATAAAGTAAATACCTTTTCCTACGACAAAATGGCGGTATTTTAAAAATTACCCTAATGCCCTATTTCCGAAACTAATTTAGTTTGATATAGTTAATGTGGTATTTTCCTTAAGATCTTTTGATTGGTGATACTGGTGCTCATGTGCAGGGTAGGACAAAAAGCATATACTTGTTTAATGACGCATCTTGTATACCTATTATATCACCATTAAAAATATATTTTAAAGACTCTTAAGAAAATACCACTTTAAGTATATCTACCTATATTAGTTTCGCAAATATGGCCATCCAAATCGGTGTATAGTCTGTTTAAAGTTTTATGCTATGTCGGTATGATCTATTTATAAAATAAACCCTTAAAGATAAGAATATCCCGTGCAATAAAATGATTAACCACAATTTACGGAAGTCAAAGGAACAGTATTACTTTTACAATAAGACCCTGCTCTCCCGACTATCGTAAATTGTTTTATTGGTCTTTTTAAGGGGTTATTTTTATTAGTAGATTATGCCGATGAAGCTTATTTCCCTGAAAATTCTATACTTGAGTTGCTAGACAAACCCAGATAAAACAGATTAAGCTTGTTGAATTCCTAGGCGGGCATAGTTGAGTTGCTAGATAGGGAGATGGTTCAGTTTCTAGACGTAACCTAGCCGTGACCTCACCGTCGTTGATAATATTTTCAAATAATTATAATAATATAAAAAAACTGGGAAAAGTTGATTTTTCTCATTTTCAAGTTTAAGCTTCCAAAGCAAAACCTTTTTTTGTATTTTTCCATAAATATAATGAAATTTCATAGACAAATTTCAAGTTTCGCAAAATTATCTAAATTTTTCAAAAAACTATAGTCACTTAAATGATTTTCACTCTACAATTTTCTTATGCAAAAAAATGCCTCTAATTGGAAGAAGAAGGCAAATATGTTTACTTAATTTGAGATTTATTATCACGCAAAAATACAAAAGGAGGATTTGCTTTTGAAAGTAGGATTTTTTATGGGGTGGGGGGTCCAACAAAAATTAACCTTTTTTCGCAAATTCCAAAATTAAAATTATCTTTTCTAACGTACCTCCTCTGTTCTAGGTATAATAATTTGAAAATACGATGGAAAATTCGCCAGTACGTGACCTTATTACAGGCAGGTACAAATTCAACATCACATATTTTATTACGCATCCCTCAAAAGGCAGTATATTATTCGATAAAATATTGTTTCAATATACTTCCTACATGTTTAATATGTTTATTGCTAAATATTCAATATTGATACAATCATATTGACCGTGTTAGGGCGACTTTAGGGGCTGGGGAAGGGGGCGTGACATAATCAGGGATGTTTGTTGTGAATAAATTATTTGATTATATTCAATTTTATTGTTATTTTGGTAACATACAGTCCATATTTACCTTTTCTGTTAATTCAACACACCTGCTTACTGTAATGAAGTTAAACTTCATATTTTAGGCATTTCAGAGGAAGCACAAATTCAAAAAATCAGGTATAGTTTAGTCCTTTCCTGAACACACTGTATAAGTTTATTTAAAACAGTTTATAATACTAATTAATTTATTTTATTAAAACTTAAAATATGTTTTTTTATAATAAGAACAAGTTCACAATTGAAAATAAACATTAAACAGAAAATAAGGATCTATTGTTATTCCTTTAATAAAAAATTTAGACTTGTGATTTATGAATTCTGCGGAATTTTTTGCATCTGGTAGTCGACAAACAAAAGACAATAGAAAAAAAATAGATCTAGTACTTGTAGTGGTATATTATTAATGGCTTCTGTTTAATTTTTTAAAAAGAATATGAAAAATCAAACTAAAGGCTTTTTTAAATTATTACTTCCTTGATAGAGGAACGCCAAGTCGAAGGGGCTACGCCTTTGTTTATCTTTTTTTTTTTTTTTTGAAAAAATTTTATAAAGCATTTATTATACAAAATATTTTATTGCATGGTGGTTGTTATTTTTACCGTCTAGGAACTCAACAATATTTTTCTAGCCACTCATTCATCTTAACTAGCAACTCAACAATCTCAATTTCACAATGTTATTATTATCTTATCGCCCTCTAGCAACTTGAGTACACCCATCCAAATAAGGTATTCAGGTAATTATTATTACGCCACTTTAAAGTAGGTAAAGCTATTGACTTTATATTCTGAGGTTATAAAGTACTCGGTAGGAGCTTTAAAATGATGTGCCACAACACCACCCTTTCCATTTTTTGTTTTTTCAAAATTGCGCCCAACTTTCAGTTTGATATTTATATCTGTGATTTTTGCCTACAATTTGGTTAATGTTATCTTTCCCAAGTCCTCAAATTTTCATAAAATAATACCAAACAATTCAAAAGAAGAAAGTGCTGACTTTAGAAACGCACTGTATTTGGTGTGGGTTTACCTTTTAAGATACAATGAAATGGAAAATCCTCGGTATAGCCTTAATGATAGTACTTTTCCATAATAAAGTATTTAAAATTATAGAATTTACAAGAATGTCCTTGAAAGCATTACCTCAAAATTATTATAATACAACATACCTTCCATATCGTATGTCAACACGTATAAAATAGAAAGTAATTTGAAACTGGTCCGTGTTTAAAATTAAAGAAAAGCTGATCAAATCTACCGTATAAACGACAACGACGAAACCCTCGCTTAAAAGCTCAAATTACGTAGTTGAAATGAATATGGAACATTTTAAACCGCACTTTGTAATTACTTGCGGTCGAAGTACTTTTCAGGTAATTTTACTGCCAAATGAAGCTCGAGAAAGACCGTGAAATGCTTAATAAGTTTGTAACAGCCTATTCTTATATATTTATAGTTAAAAATGTTGTTTTGGTATGTAATTAACACGCGACATAAAATCAAACTTATATCCATTTGTAATGACATCTTTCTGTTCATCTTAATTTAGTTTATTCCAAACAGTGGTGGCAACAAACTTTTACATAATACTAAGAAAAAATGTAATATGTATAATGAAGAATCTGAAACCATAATTTTCTTTATCATGGCTTTTTCGAAACGGAATAATATTGTCATAAAATAATATGTAAAATTGGTCACAATAAGAGAGTTTATGAAATAAATTTCATATTTTAAGTTTTTATCGAATCCTTAAGAAGACGGATTATAAATTTTGTAAGGTCAGTTTTGTTACATCTCCGTCCGAAAAGCCCCGCCCACCAAAGCAAATTTGAATAATAAAGTGTCAGTAATATATTGGTCTCTATTAAAAACGGAGTTAACTGCGCAAATATTTTTATATATTTTTATATATTTTACGTTTTTATTGACAAAAACTTTACGTTTTTAAGACCCTACAAATGGGCGGAGATGCCCGATAGGTTGGATATCGCTGCCAACCTTTTGAGGACATGGCCGCCCACTAATTAAGATATGTTTTACTATAAGATAAAGTATTTTTAAATAAATTAAACCATATAACTTTATATCAGTAGTAGAAATAAATGTAAGGCAAACACATAAAAAAATAAAAAATTTACAGATTTTTAGGCATCTCTGAACTTGATCTTTAAATTTTCTAAACTTAAATTGATTGCAAGAACTTTTTAATTTTCTATGTTTGCCATAATACGTTTTTTCTCACTTGGATGACGGAACTAGAAATGGGTATAAATGGGACATTGACAACTTATCTATACAGGGTATAAATGGAAATTTGACAACGTATCTATACAGGGTATACCGTAACTATAATAATATCAGTTAAAATATAATACTTTTACTATTTAAAGGTAAAAGTACCGGATTACAATTTTTTAATTTACACCTTCCTTTATTTCTTATTTAGTATATTGTCCTATACTTGTTTGGTAGTATATTGGGTTATGTCTGTAGTTTTTTAAAAAGTAATCAGATTTTTGATAAGATCTTAGACTAAACGTCAATGATAAAAATGCCAGGCGGTCATTGCTTCTGTTTCACTTACCAAGCACACAGTATTCGAGCAAAAAAAGTAGAATATTTATTCTCCTTTTTGTTGCTCGGATACTATTTAAACGACGCGTTTAGACAGCGATAGTTAATAGCCGTCCCTACTTGTATGACGCTTGTGGCTTTTTACTGTTGAGTTTATCTTTAACCGCCTTTTCACATTAGCGGAAGCCGGAAATCCGGGCGACGAACCGACTCTATCGAAGTGTATGGAGTCGTATAAGACCTTTACACGTTGAGAAAGCGGAAAGTCGGCAGAATCAAAAGCTCCATATATTTTTTATCACTTTGTCCGGCGAATCCGGCGTAGTGTGAAACGAGGGTTAGGTGTGCAAGGTACAACAAAGAGTATTGTATTTTTGACCACCATTTTTGGGTTTGTAACAAAGATATTTTACAGCAGATTTTTTTAAATTTGCCCTATGTACAAAGTTCTTGTTTTTATTTCTTGTACAAGTGGCAAAATAAAACTTTCAGATATAAAAATCCTTAGGGGACACTTCCCAATTTGTATATTCTCTACATAATATTTTAAATTAAATAAGTTAACTCTGTATCGCATAATTATTACTTAATATAAATGTAGGGATCAAGAAAAACTTGTTGTGTATAGCTAAAATCACATCGACATACTGTGGGAACTGAGGACGACATACACAGTGTGGCATCCGGTGGGGTAACTAGTTTTTATGATTTCCTAATGCAATTTTGTTAAAAAAGGTTATTCTTTCTAAATTTACATTGTAGAAAAAAAATTTGCAACAAGATGTATATAAAGTTGGAGCCAAATATGGAGAAAAAAATCACATTGACATTTAAAACGTTTAGTAACTCTTTCGTAGTATATAGCAAATTCTATAGAATAACAAAAAACCTGTTTGACATATTAGATTTAAACAATTCAGATTCGTATAAAAGTTTCATTAAATTTAATTAAGACAATTTTTATTCTTATTATAAGTTCCAGTTTGGTTTTTTTGTCGTTAAATAAACATAAATAGACTTTGACAATGAATATTAGCGTATAATTTAATATTTCAAATTAAATTTTTTAATAACGACATATTAAAAACATTTTTTTTCCTAAGTAAACCCAGAAGTAATAAGTTATAAGTGTCAAGTTATAAATTTACACTTCTTATTGTTTTTTTTTATTTTTTAACTTATAAAATAAACAATACTATTAGTTTATTTGATTATTTTTGTAGCATGATACAACGAATACAAGGTAGGATAAACATCGATTCCTAATTGATTCGCTCTGCGCAATGACGTAGCGAGGTAAGTTTTTGCCCTACAATATTTATATTGAAGCCGTAAGAAACTCTGCAATATCTGTGAATTTCGACCAATTTTTTAAAATATTAGGGGATTTAAAGAAATAAGGTATTATAATAATATTACAGTTAATATAGGAATATAGTATTTGATGTTAACTAGTTTAAAATGTTATTATTATCATAAATATAACTTAATGTAACAAACCATTGTTTAAAGCAACTAAAAATTAATTATACTAAACTTTGACTAGTTTTAAAATCATAGAGCAAAGTAAAACGACAAAACACGAATAGAAATGTACTAGTTCAAATAGGAAGCTACCTACACCCATCTGTTCACCGGATAAAAACTGTTTTATATTAAATATTGTACTTAAACAAAAGTATTGACGTCAAATTATATAAAAAAAAACAAAAGTGTCTTATTTTGCACGAATTACAACACTTTTATTTTTTTCCTATTAATAATATTGTAAACTCTAGAGGGCACGATACCTGTGGTACCTTGCACAAATTAAAAACGAAAGAACTCTGCTTTGAGACAGCCTGTATAGCAATACAGAAAATATATATTTTTTTAAATCGAAATATGTAATGTATATGTAAAATAAGTTTTTTTTCCAGTTTCATAAATAAAGCTTTGGGTTTTTTAAATTAAAATTTTAAAAAATTATTACAATTTTTGGTGGCTCTAATATTAAGAAATATAAATTTAAATAACTGGCCTTAAAATGTATTTTAAAACATATGTGCAGCCCTTATACACGGTGTGTCAAAAATCTTAAGGTTATTTTTTAAATTTAAATATAGCAATGACCATAATTTTTGTTTACTAATTTTCTCACATTACTACGTCGAAGGCAGTGATCACGTGATAAACGTCATGTACAAGGTTATACTTTGTATTCATGTATCACAATTCTGTATTTTTTAAAACAGTAATTAGATTTTTATTATCTCTTAGAATATACAGGGTACGAACACTGAAAATTTGAGTTGATTCTTTAAAACATAAAACCCTATAGATTATATTAGGATTAGAAAGAATATTTTTAATTTAAATCTTATAAAAAAATATATTAATAGAAAAAGTTTGCTTATAATTAAAGTTGTGTATTTTTAAAACACTTATTTATTAAAATGTTGTTATTTTTGAAGCATCTAGATACTTTTGGATTACTTAAAAAAAAAACAATTGTAGTTTTATGGTTTTTTTAATTTAATTAGGTTTAAATTAAATTGTTCTCCTAAAATGTTCCCCGTGGTTGTTTATAAAATATTTTTTTACTGATTAAGTTTTATATTAGGAATTGTATGCAAATAAAATAGATACAATTAGATTTTTCCAAAATTATCTAAGTCACAACGTATCATAAAGTGACGATAAGTGAAGAGCTTTTTTAAAAAAGATTACGGTGGATCATGATATGCAACTTACATCATAATAAATTTTATTATTTCGAAAGGAAACAGATTTTATCCAATGTAATTTAAAATATTTTGACCCGGTCGATGTAAGTTGAGGGTGGTTACAATTTTCGTATTTCATATAAAATAGGATCCGCATTATTGAAAAAAAATATTTATTATCTGTTTTAATTTGTTTTAGCCTGGATATCAACTTTATGGCGTGGACAGTAAGTATAAAATAGGCGAGATAGAAATAAAACAATTATTTTTCCCGTTGAAGTGAAAATAGTATTATTAGTTATTATTAATAGTTTTTAAATAATATCCCTAAAATTATAGTTTTTGAATTAAAAGTTTTTATCTATTGCATATCCGCTAGGCTACTTATTACATTTTTTTAGAAACTTTAAAAAAATATTTTTAATAAAAAAATGTTGATTTTACGCTCTTAGAACAAATACACAAAAATTAAATTTAAAACCAATTAGTAGTATGTATTTGTTTATTACGTTTTATTCTAAATTAAAATGCATCTTTTATGCGTTAAAACCTTTTACATTTTTCAACCCGACAAGACTGCAAACAATTTAAAATCGTCCGGTCATTACATCTTTTGTGGCCCCAGAAATTGAATTTTATGCCATTCAAAGTCGTAATTCAGATGCGGTGGTTTTGACGTGTCCACCGCCCTCGAGGGGGCGCATGTGTAGCCACAATGGCACCAAACTTCAACGGCCTTGTAATCTAATGTGACGTTTATATTTGGACGTTTATTTTACACTTCAATTTGCTTTCGTGCGTTTTGAAATGGTGTGTTGCCCTTGTATTGTCGCTTTTCGAAATATTATTGTGATTTCGATGTTGAATTATTAAATATTAATATGAGGGTATGGCGTCTCATTATTATAGCTATTGAGCGGTAATGATGTTTGATTTTTGTATATTGACATTTTTTTATTTTTAATATAGCTTCATCGCTTAAATGATGTCATACCTCAAAAACACTTTTTCTATTTTTATTTAAAAACTACCAAAATGAGCACACTAGGTTTTTATGTAGTTTGTAAGGGTTTCTAATTTCATTGACATTGTAATATACAACGTCTCCAAGATAAGCAGGGCCAGTATGGGCATCTTAAAAATGGTAAGAGATGCGAAGTAGGTTAAATGAAAACAAAGTTGAAACTTTATGTGCTTAATAATATTTTGTTTAGAAAGTTTAAAAACTCCGAACAAACAAAAAACTAAAAATTTGTTTAATTTTTTTCCTGGCATATTTAATATCAAATTTAAAAATAAATTGCACTTTGGCATTGCATGGTGGTATTTTATATAAAACGAGCTGTTTTGTTTTCATAGCTCAATTATTAACTTTGTTTTTTTAATACGGTCCTGATATTCTAATATAAAATTTAAAAGCCGATTTTAATATAAATTTAATGATGTATCACACATTGGGGTTTAATGTCAATACGGACCTGTATTTTTAGAAATTTGAGAAAACTAATTACCCCGGATTTTAAGTTAATAAACTACTTTAAGAAACCTTGCAGAACAAACCTCTAAAATATCTAAAAGAGCAAAGTCTTGATCCAAATAATATTTATATATAATTTGTTTAACAATTTAATTTTTTTAACAAAAAATGCTGTTTTAGGATATGCTAAGGAGCCAGCCTTTTTTCATTTGAAAAAATGAATTATGATCATAAATAGATTTTTTAATAATTTTTTTCCGTCTGGGGAAGTATTTAAAAATAAAACACGATAAAATATATTTTTCCATGGCTACTTGACTTAAAATTAAACGTTTAGCACTTTAAATTGACATAAAAAAAATACAAGCAGAAATGTCAAAAAATTACATAGTGGTGTCATTCAATATTTTGTATGTTTTCGAAATATGATAAAATTTACCGGCTTTGTCATTCAAAATTTAAAAGTAGCAATTATTTCCGGTTAAATCGGAAATAACCTGAATATATTAACCAATGCATGATAATGTCCAATATTGACAAAACAAATTTGATCTCAATCTCAATCTCAAAAATAGAAAAGTTTTAGGGGAGAACCACTTGTGAGAAACACCCAGTATAACTGTTCGAGCAAAAAAAAAACATATAAAAAAAAAGAACTGTTTTACTGCAAAATTCTTATTATATTTCTCCTGGTTTTGGCAGACCTCAAATATTTAAATAAAAAAAACTAATCCTTTCCTTTGTATGTAGTAGTACCAAAGAAGAGTTATTTTGTGGTAGTACTAAAGATATTCTAAAGGATGTAATTTCATAGTCATGATGTCTAGCATATATACTTACAATTCGTTCAAACTTGTAAATTTTTTCATACCTGAAACAAAAAAAATACAATTTTTAATTTGATATAAAAAATAATGTTAAATAAATTTGAAATAACATCTTAACTGAACTTAATATTAGGATAAAGCTTTAAAAATTTGTTTTAATAAAAAAATTCCAATACCCTAAAAAAGTTGCCTACAACCCCACTTAGTATTGTGACAAAAGTTTGTTGAAATCGGTAAATATCTTCTGCCGCCCCCAGCTCATTAAAATTTTTAACAATATTTGAAATATTTAAGGTAACAATACAAAAATAAAATATTTTCTATGACCTCCATAACTAGCACAAATAATAGAATTGCTGTACTAACTAATGTAGTTAATACAAAATATAACATTTTAATTCCGCCCCTTGCCTTCCTTCCATAGCGGCCTTAATTAAATTTACCACAACTTTTTAAATAGATTTGTCTTTTAATTGACTTCAATAAAAAAAAGCAAGCAAAACATATGTAACTTTAAAAACATCGTATATTATACAAATACGTTAGAAGTAAAAAATAATATTTCTGACTGACATTCCAGCCAGTTAATTAATACAAAATATTCTTTAGCTAGTCCAGTGGCGTCTCGATTCTCACAAACACCAGTATTTCTGACAAATATAATGTTATACACTGGTTATAATTAATTTTTTTCTTGTATGCCAAAAAATATGTTTTTGTGCATAGAAGACGTCCCCCAAAGTTTTGAAAAATATCTCAATTGGTATAAGAGTTATTACGAAAAAACAATATTTTTTAAAATTTTTAACACCCTGTAGTTTAAAAACTAAGACGTTTAGGACATTGTTTATACAAAGTTTTTTTATATTTTTTAATATAGAATTAGCCCTGAAAGTTTGTCGAATAAGTTGTGAAACACCCTCTATAAAAATTGTAGCTTGACAACTTCTACCGGTTCGAGTTACACAAAAAAAAAAACACAAAAGCAATTCCAAAGAGAAAATATGCCGTAAGGGCCATCAAAACAATTCACAATATAGTAGAAATTGGCTAAGCATTGGAAATTTAAATGGAAAAACTTTAAATTTAAATGATACAACTACTTATAATTAATATAAAGAACATAAACTTGAACGGAATTTTGCTTTTTACATTGTAGATTAAACTTTTGCTTGAGCACTGACAAAAATAAAAACTTCTGCGAAAATGAATCACCCTAATGTATATCAAAGGCAATAAATGGATAAATATTATTAGAGGAAAAAATTGAAAATAGGTAACATAAGAAGTTAAGAACAAAACCGGGTAGAACAATAAAAATCTCTTAAGAAATATCCCGTAATTAGCCAAAAGCAGCTTTAAAAAATCCTATAATTTGTATACAGGTCCCTAAGTAATAGGCTAAAATTTACCTAAAGAATTGCGAATTCAAAATATTGTGATTTTACTAAACTTACCTTTGTACAAAAGTAGATACTAATCGAGATACTGGGTGTCAAAATTCTTTTTTGATAATATTTCATTTGTTTTGAATATTGTAGTAAAACTTAGTATCTAGGGGTTTTTTAACACGAGCTATTCATATCTAATGTTAATTTTTAGGTGTTAAATAGAGGACGTTACCCACACTACTTTTAATTTCTTTAAAACGTCGCAACTCTTTGTGCTTCCCTGTATGTGCCGTTCGAGTGAAATATTGAATTCCCCAATGCTTTTTACATAAAAAAACATATCTTTTGTAAGAATCGCTATGAGCCACCGTTTTCTAGATACCCGCTATTAAGTTATTTAGTGCAACCCAAAAATGCCTTTAAAACCAGCGTATTAGCCATAACCACAACTGTCTCATTATAAACAAATGATTTAAGGCGTTTTTTCGAGTTAATACAGTTTAAAACATGTTAAAAACATTTGAATAGCTATCTCTATCTTATAATGTTAGTTAATTTGGCGTTTTCAAGAAAAAATATATAATGTTTAAGATATGGATTTTTAGATTAGTGGTAATATCAACTTTTATTTGCAAAAAAATTAAAATCTTCTATATGTTGCCCTTTTTGAGAAATACCCGGTAATATATATATGTATATTTCTACTTTGCTTTGTTATCTGTTTTGTTCTACCATATCGTCAAAAAAATTTAAACCGAGATAAGGAATGTCTGAATAAAACTTTATCTCCAGTCAAGAGCATTTTTATTTATTTTTTTTTGCTATTAAATTTTCGAATTTATTTAGTAAGTATTTGTTTTGCTTTAGTACCTAGTGCAGTGTTAATGTTGTGAAGTTGTTTTTGGTGTACTTAAAATGCCCCGCTTAGCTAAAAATCATAAAGTTGTCTGTTCTACGGTTTGTTATACATGTTTCAATAAAGCACCAAGGGCAGTTAATAGCGCTCAAACTGAAATTTTAGTGAAACTGCTTTCATCTGATTTTGACTCCAAAAATTGGTGTACGCCAAATGTACTATGTAAAGCTGTTACATTAAATTAAAAACACAAAATTACTGAAAATTATCGACTATAACAAACTAAAAATAAGACCAAAGCGCGATTCAAAATGCAATTGCCAGATATGCTCGGGCGTCCACACTGAGAACCTGCCTAAATCCAAAATCACAAAATCTGTTACCATTTTCATTTGTTATTCGAAAGAACCCTGTCGGAAGGCCTACAGCTAACGAAAACTTTGACAAAATCTATAAAGATTTGTAATAAATGCAACTGTAAACCCATAGAGGTAAAACTCATAAAATGTAATAGCATCTAAAATAAAAACACCACTTCATTTGGTTGGTGAAGACACTAAACATAATATTGCAACTCAGATCTTGCATGAGGAACAACTCTCCCAAGGGCTCACTCACTTAGTTTAAAAAAGAAAGAGGTAAAGACATGAAATTAAAAAAATAATTTATAAAAACGAAGCTTCCACACCGAAAGTACTAAATGTCGATACATTTGATGAAATTAGGCAAGACTGCAATTTATCTGTAACTGCAATGGAAAAATTGCTGCCATTCGCAATGTAGATAAAAATTTGGTGGAAGGTACGCTGAAAAAAAAAAAGGTTCTAAATAAAACACACTTGCTTGATAATTTCTTTTTACATTAACAGAATTACCCGCTATCATATGTTCAAAAAATCAACACACACCATTTTTTGTACATTGTAATGATCTTCCAGCTCTCCGTTACGTACATTTTAAACGCCAGAAGTCTACAAGATGACTTCCACATTAAAATTGGGATAGATGGGGGTGGAAGCTCGTTAAAAATTTGCATGACCTACCGCTCTAACGGCTATCAAGAAGCAAAGTATAAGTAATTAGCATAAAAATTATTCATTATTGGTCTTGACCAAATTTCATGGAAACATATGAAAATGTAAAAACGCCTTGGAAGAACTTAATCTGCAGGTAATATGGAGTATGTCCCTACATCTTTTGCAGCTGATTTGAAGCTGATTATGGTGCTTCTGACTCAAAGTACGCCTCATCACACCCGTGCCCTTGGTGTAATATAAACGCAAAAGAGCTAAGCAATAAAGGGTCCTCAAGAACCATAAAAACATTTCAAATCAGTTTAGACTATGGAAAACAGAAGCTAAGGAAGATGCTTCTAAAGCAAAGAGATATGGTAAGTTAACTATTATAATATAATACTTTTACTGTTAAAATTTCATATTAAATTTTAAACCAAAATTGTTAAATAAGTTATTATTAGGTACTTTATTTTAGAAAATTGCACTAACTTACCTTTAATAATCGGAGACGAAGACACCCCAGTGCTAAACTACATACCCTCCAGAACTTCATATTCTTTGGGAATTACGCAAAAGATATTTGATAGCTTTAAATGTGAATATCCTGAGGTGGCGGAAAAATGGATTCAAAAATTGTCCCTTGAGCTGATCAACATGGGAAGTTTAATGGAAATAGCAGAAAAATCTTCTAAAGAAAGTAGATGTTTTGGAGTCGCTTTCAGCAGGTAAAATTAGGAAAATATATTTTCATAACAGATGAAAGAACTTGAAACATTGAATTAAAAAATATTAATATAATCTATATATTTGAATAAATATAAATTTTACTTTTTAGGAAATAAATACGTGCCGGTGTTTATGCATTTAACAAGGTGGTTAACGCATGTTTTGATACACCCTCAACAATAATTATAAAATATATATTAACGAGTTTAGTTTAGAATTGAAAATTAATATTCATCCAACACCCAAAAATTCACGCTCTGCTGATAACAGCACGTACCAGAATTTATTGAGCAATATAAGCGACCACTGGGCTTCTTTTCCGAGCAGGCCTCGGAACAAGCATTATTCTTTTTTAAATATTTGAAAACAACTTTAGAATAAACGTAAATGTTTTCGAAAATTACAAAAAGAAAATACTTAGATGTCTTTCCTCATACAATTCACAACATTTATAATAATATATAATTATTTTGTAAAATTTGTTTTTCCAGGAATTAAATTTTAGTTTATCTTTTAAGGAGTTTGTATTTTTGTTAAAGATTGTTTGTAATTTTATACAAATAATTTTTATTTAGGTTTGTTTTATCGCCATTGTGATAAAGAATAATTTTAGTTTATCGTTTGCTTCTGTTGGTGTTGGTAAATGCAAATGATATCAATAAACAGCATGAATAAGTTTCTTTAATTCTTTTCAAAAGTCAAACAATTATTAAAATAAAACCTTTGCAACCTGAACAAGAAAACTCTGTAATATTTTTATATTAAAAATAGATTTTTTTCCATACTTTGTAAGTGCAAATATAAGAACATCTTTAATCTTTTGCCAAGAAATGGATGTCATTAAATACTTAATCAATCCATGTATTCTAAAACATTTGTATATTTTTGAAAACGCTAAATTAACCAACGTGCTTACCCTCATATTTATATTGCCATTTCAAATACGGTTTGAACCACTCGGATGAATACGGTTAACACGAAAAAAGAGTCTAATGTATTTATCCATATAGTAGGAGAGCTAGTGAACCCTTCGAGTAACGTTGGGCCTGTAAGGCCAGAAATTTGTATAGTGATCATATAGTATATCATATACCGGATGCCTCATTCAAAACCTACTTTGTTAGTTTTGGAAATATGGCCATCCAAATCAGCCACACCTTTTAGTTTACCTGGCAGGTACTTGTGCTCATCGAAAAAGCCTGTCAATTTTTTTTCCCAAACTTTACTATGAATGAACTAAATCCTAGAAAAATTTCAAGCTTACAGTTCCAACCTTTTTTTATTCACTAGCTCTGAGACTAATATACTTTTTGGTTGCACTAAACCACTTACAAATATCTTCAAAACGGTGGCTTCGAACCACTCTTAGAAAGTACACTTTTTTTGTGTAGAAAGCATAGGAGAATTTACTGGTTAACTTAAATGGTACATACAGAATAGCACAAATGAGTTGGGATGTTTGAACAAATTCAAAGTAAAGTAGATTGCGTCCTTAAGTTAACACCTAAGAATTACCATCAGATATGAATAACTCATATGAAAAAACCCCTATATACCGAGATTTATTAAAAAATCAAATAATTTAAAAATATTCTTTGAACTTTGACACCCTGTACCCAGCTTATATCAATTTTTGTACTAAAGGAAAGTTTAGTTAAATCGCAATATTTTAACGTCGCAATAATTCTTAAGTTAAATTTTGGCCCATTACTTAGGGATCACCCTGTATTTAAGATTTTATGACGCACTCTATTATATGTAGGTATATGCTAAAACCCGATGGTGTATTATCCTACTTCAAGCTATTTAATTTTTCTCCAGACCCTTACTTCTGCAAGGAAACCAGCAAACGTTAAACAAACCTTGAAATTACTATTTTATTAGATTTGGACTCTCTGTGCCTCTCCATGCACTATTATCCCTCACGTTATTTTTGGGATTTGGGAGTTTAAAGAACATAATAAGGTTTGAAATCATAAAAGAAGGGTTTGTAATCCCTACATGAATATTAGGGTAAAGCAATTTTAGAAAACAGGTTTTTGTTTTTCAGTACCTTTGAGAAGATTATTTTTAAAAGTAAAAATTACTCAAAGAGTATAACATTGTATAACATATCATATATACATAGATAAATAACTAATGTACCTAATTCCAAGGTATGCTAAATTTAACATACTGTGTGTTTACGTAAGTTGGCGTTATATGGGAAACTTTTTATTATTAAATCTAAAAAAAGGCTATCCCTTATAAAAGCTCTGCATGGTTCAAAACCTAAAATACAATCATTAGATATCAAATTGTGTCAGTCATCTACGAGGTTTTGCCTGTACTTTTAGACTGTGTATCGTTTATGATTTTTGTTAAAGTCCATACGAAATGACTCAAAAATATTAACGTACTTGATAACAACAAAAAAACCTACCTAACTGTATTCTGGCCTTTTTATATTGAAAAAAATAACTAGTAACTATCGTCACTGACTTTTTAAACCAATAAAATCATTTTTTTATTGTGGTAACTAAGGTTACTGACCATTTAAAATAATAATATGCATTTTTTATTTCGGTGTTTTTCCCAATTTAAAGAGCCAAAAGTATAAGATGATCGACGGTAGTCGGCGTTTATGTTGGAGCTGCGATAAACGATGCGAGCAGCACGGCAACAAAAGCAGCGCAAAACTCATTTCTCTGATACATAAAGTTGCGTTTCTGTACTTCGGTCACCAACAATATTTACTAGTAGCCTAGAAACTTCTCCCAGGGGAGGTCCAGAAAGCCCCAAATACCCAAGTCAATTTAAATATTGTGAAGTGTCAGTAAATCTCTATTAAAAAGGCCTTAAATATATTGGTAATATTAAGGATTACCTATTTTTGTTAAAGCCAACTTTTTATTAAAAAACTTTATGTTTTGCAAATGTCTAACTTAAACTACTCTTTTGCATAAAAATAATTTCGAACACGTTGCCTAGAGCCAAGGGGGCACTAGCAACTTTTTTTATGGAAAGGTAATCTAGTATCTCTTTTACAGTCCCTTTCATTATCTACTCAACGCCACTTTGTTTTTGAAAATCGGCCTAGCTGTTCCAGACTTAGAACCGTTTGAAATTACCGTACACAGTGCGGTTTTAATGAAATTGGCTTGTAAGTCTAGAACCGCTGGGCTTATTTTTAAAAACAAAGTGGCGTTAAGTAGGGAACGCAAAAGCCTTTAAATACGATGCTACATGACCCCTCTTTCCACTTCAAAAATAAAGTTGCTAGTGCCCCCTTGACACTAGGCCACGTGACCGAAATTATTTTTATGTCATAGCGTAGTTTAAGGGTCACATTTGTACCCAAATTTTACCCGATCTCAATCTCTTGTCCCATTCATAAGATAAAGTGGGGGAACTCTTTTAATACTCCCTCTGTATATTAATAATGCGAAATTATACGAAAGAATATATCAACCTGCAACTCAAAGTTCTTTCGGGGACTGAAGGATTAAAAGCGGTTTCGCGGAGTTTAAATCAGCTAAGTTGGCAGTTTAGCTCTAATGTTTTACTGATTGTGAGTGATATGTATATATTGGACCGATCAGGGTTTGCGTTTAGAAATATCTATATTTACTTATCAGTGCTTTGCGTAAAAAACGTAAGAATTTTACACTTTGACAAGTTCTTGTATTAAACGCGTTTAACCGCTACAAAGGCCTAAGGTACTATTGCAAGACGATAAAACTAGCTAATAATAAACCATAAAAACAATAAAGCAGACAGCAGCATTAAGTAGCAATATTTTTGGTCATATACACGTCTGTTAATAACACGTTTGTTTGGTAAGCAAGGCATAATAAAAATTAATTATGATCAGTTAGGGTATTTATGATCGTAAAATTAGAGGTTATAATATAATACCGACTATAAAATATATCTTTGCTGTCGTAAAAATGAAATTTGTAAAAATACCTTTTCCTTAAAGGCGGTTACTAACTTTGTTATGTATCCTCAATATCCATATATTTAAAAAATATGTCTATGGAATATTAAAAAAATGACATTATTCAACATAAGCATCTGTATATCCTCTGGGTCACCCATACATTGATGAAATATGACAAGTATCTGTAAGGAAACCCTAGTAGAGGGACCAAATATGGAATACCATTTTGTTTTTTACACATAATTTGCATTAAAATTATAAATCAAAAATCTCTTTTAGAAATTATTAACAATCATATATTTGTCCTTTATTCTGTAAATATTTTTAGTTACATTTATTAATTTTAATCAGGATTTAAAAAAAACTATAAAAGATAAGGGTAGCTAAATGTGAAATAGGTACATACCCCAAATATAAAATATTATAAACAGTAGACTGGGCCAAAAAATCGATATTAATTTATTTATTTTTATATTTTTTGAAAAATTACTCGAAAATATTGTTTAGAGTGACAAGAAGAAAATATTGTAAAAATATAAGCTCTTAATATTAATATTTAGAAGTCCCTTTCCTCCAATTAAGTATTGTAGTATTTTTTAAACACCTTTAACAGTTATGAAAAAGCCATAAAACAAAACGTTGCTACAGCGAAGAAAGGGCTAGCTCTACTGGCATGTTACCACTTCTACTCGCGAATGGGCTTTAAAAAAAGAGACAAACTTCCCTAATTGCGTATGTGAGTTGTCGTTTAAGAGAAATGCCGATATTCCATATTAGGGATAATATTCCAAATTTGGTCACTTTCCCCTAAGAATAATAAAAATGTTGCAATTTGTTTTGTATGTAGGGGAGGTCCGGTAAGCCTCGCCAAGCGGGTAACGCCGTTACTCGTCACAATTTTCAAACGCAACTGTAATCGGTTCCATACCAAGTCTCATTTTAACATGCCTAATGTTCTAAGAGTTATGGTTTGTCTAACAAATTTGTTGACACCAGTTGCAGTAAAAAGTACTGCAACTCTTAAATATCCGCTAAAACTACATTACCAAATTTGGTATCTGGAAGGTTTTGGGCATAAAGAATTTAATGGTAGCACCATTGCCACATTTCCCAACTAAAACATGTGACAAAGCTAGAATTTTAAAAGTTCAGGCTCACAAGAAGTTTCTACAGGATCCTAGTCCAGAAAACCGACAGGCCAGCATTGAAGCAAGAAACCACTACCACCAAACAATCTCAGAAGCCAAAGACTCCTTTGATAACCGTATAAAAAACAAAGTACTTTCTTGCTCAAATGGCAGCAAATCCTTCTGGTCCTTTGCCAAAAACATTAGTAGAAATTTCTGTACCAGTTCTTTTCCACCATTAACTTTGGAAGATGAAATTATTTCTACATCCAAAGGAAAGGCCGAACTATTTGCTAAACAATTTGCTGCCAATTCAACCCTTCATCCACCTGTCAATCATCCAATTCCAACTATTCCCCCAGTTCCTCACAAAATGCCCAATATTATTTTTAAGGTAAAACACATTAAGCGTATCCTTTCTTCTCTTAACACCAAGAAATCGTCTGGGCTAGATGGAATACCAGCAATCGTTTTAAAAAAATGTGCTCCTGAACTTGCACCTATTTTAACCAGGCTCTTTCGAATTTCTTATGACACGGGTATTTTTCCAGACAGCTGGAGAGCTGCACGTGTCCAGCCTATTCCCAAGAAAGGATCTAAATCTCTTCCATCCAACTATAGACCCATTTCACTTCTCTCAATGCTTTGTAAAGTAATGGAGAAATCCATTAACTCGCAAATTCTTAGGTATTTAGAAAAACATAAAATTTTACATGACAGGCAATACGGATTTCGTCACAAGAGATCTACAGCAGATCTTCTTTCCTTCGTTTCACACAACTGGAACAAGTCTCTTGAGTTTCTAGGTGAGTCCCAGATCGTTGCTCTTGATATATCTAAAGCTTTCGACCAAGTCTGGCATGACGCACTTCTTAATAAACTTCCCTCCTACGGTCTTCCAACTAAACTCTGCTCTTGGCTCTCCAGTTATCTTTCTAATCGACGTATATCAGTCATTGTTGATGGCCACTCTTCAAGCTTTCACGAAATTAATGCTGGAGTGCCTCAGGGTTCAGTACTAGCACCAACTTTGTTTCTTCTTCACATCAACGATCTTCTTTCTTCCACTAACCAATCCCATTCATAGTTATGCTGACGATAGTACCCTTCACTCCACTTTTCAGGTTCCCAAACCAATCTCTCAACCCGACTTGGAAAGCAAACGCAGGGCGATGCAGATATCTCTTTCACAGGATCTCAATTTGATATTGGATTGGGGCGCCAAAATCTCGTTCAATTTAATGCATCCAAAACACAATCATGTTCCTTGTCGCGAAAAAATCATCAAACACTCATCCTTTGCTTATGAGTGGCCAGGTTTTCACAGAGCGGAGACACATTTAACCTTATGGGCATCACATTTGAGAATAACCTTAACTGGCATAAAACACATTGTATCTATAGCCACCGCGGCTTCAAAAAAGCTTGGATTTCTTTTCCGAGCCAAAAAGTATTTTCTCCTTCCAATTTATACACTTAGTATGTGTCCCAAATTCGACCCTCTCTGGTATATTGTTCTCATGTCTGGGAATGGCATCCCCTTACAACCCTCAGCATTCTTGATGCCATTCAAAGAAGGGCTGTTCGTCTTATTAATGATCCTTTACTTCCTCAAAGACTTCCTTCTCTTGCCCATCGTCGAGCTGTGGGAGATCTATCAACTCTTCTATAGATACTTTTACGGCTTCTGCTTCGACGAATTATCCAGTTGTAGTCCCTCCTCTTGCAGCTCCCAACAGAGAAACTCGTGGTGCCGCGCGTATTGCAATAAATTGCGTAGGCCACATTTAATAATTCGACAAAAATTTAAAATTCCTTTTTACTAGCTGCTAAGATATAAACAACACCATATTTTTTTCATTAGTTCACATGCGCTTATATCTCCAAAAACCTGGCTTAGTTTCTTTTACAAATTTAGTTATTTAAAGAAGTTGTATTTGCCAGATTTCCAGTTATGCGCTATGAAGTAATATTTTTGGCATTGCACGTTATTGTGAATGTCATATTTATTTTTAAGTTGCGATAAGAATGGAGGCAGAGCTTTTGGCAAGAGCCTTCTATCAATTTTTCAAAATTCGATCTATGCCAGTCGCCGAGATATGAAAACAAAGGCAATTTCATTAAAATTTGACTGACAATAACGCTGGATATAACTGCTCTGAGCACTGAGGCACCGCCCTATAAAACCCCCAAATACCCAATTATGTAAACACAGCTTTAGCAGTTCCAAAGATATTTAGGCGCTACCGTACTTTTTACCGAAAGTGTAGTATGTCATATCTCGGCTTGACTATTGGAGACAGGGTTCTGAAAAAGAAGAAGCTTTACTAAAATTTAAGGCTACAGTCCAGGTTTAATGCACCAAAAGTAAATAAGGCAGTTCGCAATTTAAGTAAAAAAAAGACGTTTAGCACAAAACTGGTAGGAAAGTACTGGCAACAATGCCGATATCACTATTTAATTCCACATAGTCCAGAATATCCTTACACCCCCAAATTTGGCAAATGTAGCTTTGGCGGTTTTAAAGTTATTTTAAGGGTTGCGGCACGCCTTACTCAACCCAGTATGTATAGATTTGCAATTTTACAAAATATGTGTTTTTTTCCGTGTAGTCAACAATAATCTTCCTATCATTTATGATTACTATATTGCATTGGATACGCTACCAACGATTTTATTATTTATCTGATCAATACTCCATATTGATGAGAAGATTGGTGCGATCTGGTAGCTAGGACTTACCGAACTATTTTTTAGCTAAGTCAAACCGTTTAACATTTTACATAATTTATTTACAGCTTTAACTTTTCTAACTATTGTTCAATGATTTAATTTATTTAAAAGTAAATTACATTTAAAAGAGTATTCATATTAATTACCATTATTATTAAGACTGAAAATAAAAATCAAAGTTCCAAAATAAAAAATTGTGTTTAACCGAAAGGGCATCAACCTACTTTAAAAGTCAGAAGTTTATTATTACCAAACCTACATAAACACCCTTATAACACCTTCAAAAGGATTTGATAAAGAGAGGCAAACTAAATTTAGAAGCGGAGCTTACGGAAAATAGGCGAAGCCAGACGATCCCCGTATATCCCCAACTGGAGCGGCGAGTCCCCGGGGATTTCAATTCTCGCCTCTTTGATCCGTTTCGATCGGTGGCCCTGATATCACCCGCTTGGTAATTTTTGGCCTTTCTTAGGCTGAGAAAACGACGTCTGGACTTGATGCCAAAGGAAAATAAAGTGTCAAATTTAAATATCCGAAGTTAATAGGAGCACCGCCTTTTTTGTTTGTTGTCATTTTGATTTATAAAAGCTGATATACTTTCTGGATATTATTTTAAAAATGTATTGTTTTTTATTTTACGAATAACACTAATACAAATATGCTTTTTTAAGCTTACTGTCTACTGTGTCATTAAAATCAATTATTTTCTAGAAAATTTGTTTATTTAGTAGTGACGGAAGTTCGCTGGAGGCATTAGTGTAATCTATACTAATATACAGGGTGAGTCCAAAGTCGATCACGAAACCTAAGGGGGTGACTCTACTTGACAAAAATAAGGGTAAAGCTTCATATAAATTTTTTTCAAAAATGTCATTCGTTTTCGAGTTACAAGCCGACTTAAATTTTACCATGTGACGTCACAAAGCTTTTGATTCTTTTGATTCCCCCTGCCCCTTGATACACTATGTCACATTAGGATGATACCCTCCCCCCCGTTGTAATTTATGGATGGCCCCCTTGTGACAAATGTTTAAGTCTCGTTTTAATTAATTACCCTATACTTTACTTAGGACACCCACGATACGTTAGTTTTTAAGCAAACGTGGATATAGTCCCCCAACTTAAAAAAAAAGAAAACTAAATTTTTTAAAGATTAATTCCTCTTCAATAAACACTTTTTTCACTACTCGTTTTATGCATGTAATTCATACCTTATCTGTCCCAAGTAACCGATTAAATCAGGACTCATCAAATTCAACACAATGTTAAAAGTGTATTAAATTTCTGAAAATTTGTGCAAAATACATTATGCCTTCATCACGGATCAGTTTCCAAGAAATACCGAGGGCCACCTGGTATTAATGAAATAAATCCTTTAGATCAAATACTTCTTAAATTTAACTAAGGAGCTGTGTGATTAGAGCACATCTAATGTAATATGAGCGGTTCAGTTCTTGTTACTTCTGCCTGTAATTTATCAGTGGCGTGCTACTAAAAATAATAATTTTGGAAAAAAGTGGATATTCATTTTTCTGTAATCTGTCCAGTTTTAAAGTTAGTTAAAAAGTTATTTTCTCCAAACTCAAAACTATAATTGAAAAATAATTATGCTCTGGACTTGAATTACGATTTCTTAATTATAATTAGTTAAGTAAATTGCCATTTTTGCCTTAAGAAAACTATTTGGGTAATTGTATTTCGGAAAAAACAAATATTATAGGAGTGACGTAAAAATCACACATCACCCATCAGTAGTATCTAATAAAGCAATAAATTACGGCAGTAAAATTCTCTAAAAATTAATAAACACAAATATTTAGAGGCGACCCTATTTACGTTAAAGTTTAACCACACAAATAAATTCAAAAGCAAACAACATTTATGAAAGTACAATATGATTGCGTATGTTTGCCAATAAGTCAATAACTTTATAATTCACTTTATTTGCAATCTTATTTTTTGCCGAGCAATATTAGCGAATTTTCATAAATACCCTCCCTAACCACCGCGACCGATTCAGAATATTATTGATAATACACTCTATCCTTCTTTCTTCTTAAAGCGCACACATTGTTGTTAATATCACGAAGTGGCGTATCGGATTTTTGCAATTTCACAAAAGTGTTTTTTAGGTATTTTTTGCGCGACAATTTTTTTAGTAAAATGAAATAAGTTAATTATTATACTTCTTTAACTAGCATCAAAATACAACTTATGACAATTCGTAAAATTAAGGAGCAATTTGTTTTTAGGCAATTATATCGGCTAGGGTCAATTTTTCTATTTTTTCAGGCAACTTCGTGATATTGCCGACAATATGAGCCTCTTTTTTTGGTGTTATTACATTTGGCATTGATATGGAGAATTAGCCAGTTAAAAATGTAAACAGGCAATGCGTGGAAAGGAGACAATCTAAAGACGCGTCCAGACTTATAACAATTCGCCGTACCTCTCCACTCCGCATACCACGCCACATAGCGCGGACGTCGACGTGGACGTGGACAAAATTCCCGTCGTTTTAAGGGCTTTGCGAATGATTCGCCGGTGATTCAGAGCTTTTCGGTTTTTTACCTTTAAAGGAGCGAGTAAACACGTTGGTTACTTTGGACGGATGTTTGGCGAATGGTTACAAATCTGGACGCGGCTTAACGCGAATGCTGGCATGTAAACATGAAAATAAACATACTGTCCTTAGCAAATTCGGCAATAACAAAAATATTGAACAGCAAGAAAAAAGGTCCTCATCTTTAAAAAAATATATAACCAAAACAGCAGAAACAGATAAAAAAAAGGTCATAACCTTTCAACATTTCTCTCCTGGGGGAAAGGGTAGGAGGGGGAAAAACGGCAAAAAAAAGCTAGTATTGCTCTAATTTTACCTCCACTTTCATGGGAAAAGCCTATTCACAACACTCCTGGAGGAGGGGGAGCGATTGCTTCTCCCCTGCGTACGGCTCTGGTGACTATAGTGCTTGTTTTGTTATTGCGTTACTGATACAATATGTATAAACCCATTAAACATTCCACCAGTGAATTAGCTCGGTATTTGACCAAATAACCTTATGAACGAGCCCCGCCTACTTCTTACTTAAAAAAATGCTGCAAGAAGACGAAAAAACTTTTATAAACTCAAAAACAGCTGTAGTGGCATAATTCCTGAAAAAAACGCAAAAAGCATAAACGAGATATTATTAAAAACTTTTTTGGAGTTTTATACAAATACAACATTTTGACTGACCAAATATTTTTATTCGGCTCTTATTACAGAAAAAAATGTCATATATTTGCCCAAAATTTGTACAATTAGATTAAGATTATAGTATATTATAAACAGAGTTGGGTCGAATATTGAAAGTCGATATTTGAATACTAATACCGGAAAAAAGTATTTAGATACCGAATATTTGAATACTTCGAAAAAAAGTATTCAAATACTGAGTATTCATGAATACTCGAATTCGTATTCGAATACTGAAAGAAGCAGATCGGTGCTTTTTTACCTAATTTTTTACTACAAATTTTAAAGAGCAAAAAAATTCCTCACCTGATATTTTAATATTTTTTCTATGTTTTTCGCTTACAGCATTCTAAAATTTACCATTCTAGTATTACAATATTGACAATTTTGGAATTCGAATACTGCTATCCACATTTCGGTATTCGAATTTTCGGTACGCCAATATTCGAATACAGAATCCCGAACACAAGTATTCGAATACGACCTAACTCTGATTATGCATAAGTATAATTTTGTACGTGATATCCTATAGAATAATTATAATGAGTTGTCCTTAACATAAGACAAATTGAAATAAGTAGATAATTTTTAAATAGCGATGTTGGATTAATAAACTCTGATAACTTTGATATTGTGTTATCATAGGTCTATGTTTTCCCTTTTGACCGCCCATGACTGGATTCCGCTTTATTCTGCCTCATTAGACTCCGACCCGGCTGCTCAGTCGGTATATCGATAACGACTGGCTAATTATGCGATATCTTGTTACTGGTAAATTTTCTAAGAAGATCCTTAAAACTGATTAAATCATATAATTATGCCGCGTTTTATCTGGTTTGCTCTATTTTTGCTTAATGAATAATTATTTTAGCCATGGGATACTTTCTTCTTTTATTGGAAATTATGTCATTGGTAAAGCAAGACCAGAAATATAAGAAGGCCATAAATAAATATCAACCGATAACCGTCTTTACTACCCATTGTTCGAGATGTGACATATGCAATGAAATTGTGTATCCCTTAAACAAAATCATAGTTTGAATTAAGTTCGTAACAAAATATCTAAATAGGTTAAATTGTTTCATATTCTAAATGAGCTGATTTTGGTAATATAAGTTTATTGTTCGTTTCTATATAATTTTAGATATTAGAGTCATATTTTTATATACTTCTTTTTGGCTGCAATTGTTACAAAAATATAATTGCTTTCAAAACATTTTAAAATAAATTTCGTCTAAATTAAGTACGTCTCTGTAAAAACCCAAATGCTCGATAATAGGTGATAAGTTTATTGCTGCGCCTTTTTATAGTATCTTATAGCTCTACAATACTTCTAGTTGAACTTAACCAAAGTCTGCTAAACTAATAAACTCTCTTGGTAATAATATTTAATATTAAGTAAAATTTATATTTTTTTACTTCTAATAACATTAACGACTTTAAACTTCACGCTTATTTAAAAATAAAGCATAATTTTCAAATATACACAACCAAAATTACGTATTTAGAACATATCGGTGTGAATACATCTAAGGAAAAAGTAGATAATATCTTTATTATACATTTTTACTACAAGCCTAAATGACATATACTGCTTAACGAGCCATAACTAAATAAAATTTTAGGAGTTTTAGCATTTGTTATTTCAGCTATAGGCCCAGGTTTTCCAAATTCTTATTGGTGGTTATAATCCAGGATAAGTGAAAATTTAAATTTTGGTATAAAAACTTCTGAAAGAATACTTTACAAATTTACAAAGCACTAATATAAATGAAATTTCAATCAATTGTAATTAGTGCTTTTATACAATTTGTTTTTAACAGATTATTATGTCATTTGGAAAAGTTTTTAAAATGTCTTAATTACTGATATTTTAAAAACAGAGGCTACTTTACTCCATTTTTATTACTAAAGATCGACAACAATTTTGGCAAAACGTGTTTGTCCTGTACTGCTCTAAACAGATATGAAGGTTTTTTTTAATTTTGTTATAGGTGATTTGGAATCGTGCGAGTGTAATTAAATGGTAATAATTGTAATGTGACGTAGAAATTCTTCACAAAAATAGAGTAATAAGAGCAAATACCAACATATTTATTTTATAAGTTAAAAGTATTAGCTAACCCCTAGAAATATTCTTTAGATTGCATTATTATCGATCATATGTTCAAGATTGATTTTTTCTGCAATTTGTTTTTGCATACCTGCATGAAACAGACTCTGAATCGTTGTATATACTTTTAGGTATTTTTGTACCCTTAAGCTCATAACTACCGTTTATAGGTACAAAGTAAAGAAGAAATATTAGGTGATTTTAGTCTTTAATTTTTTTAGAAGTGCCTATTATACGATTTTAAAGTTTTGGTGGGACTTTTGGTTGGATAAGATGCAGATGTTTAATGTTTCAGCCTTTATGTGACATAATATTTTAAATTAAATACCCTGTATATTTTTCTACAAATGAATTCTACAGCATTTGTATGCAAATACATATACCACATGTTAAATAAGAGTATGGGACAACTTAAACCACATGTAATACTTTTGTTAATTAGTAGAAAACGTCGTGTTTTCAGTCATTTTGATCGATTTGTTCAAAAATAAATGATGGTAGTAAAAGGCTAATGAAATTTAAAATATCTACATATTTAATAAACCTTATATTCTATACCTAACCGTAAAAACACAATTACCCATTCATATCTTAAAAACCATTAGGTTAAGAGATAGGATATAATAAACAAAAAGATTTTAAAAAGTAAGTGTTAAGTTAATATTTAAGGCTAAGATATTGGTTTTCATTTGAATTTTTAAAGTTTTTTTTTTCAATAAAAATGCCAATTAACATGACATTTTGGAACGCATTTTTCCTGAAAACTAAGCATGTGGTTCATGTATATCACTTTTTAAGAAAAAGTCAAGATTGCTAATAATCTTGTGTTCACCCAGTATACAGTGTGTCTAGGTAGGTTGTTAGGTGCACCTACAGTATAGCTTAGTATTTATTTACAGTTTTGCCATTCAGTTTAAAAATTTTATTATATGACACAGAGACACACTTTCTTTCGCCCAGGGGTTTATATATAGCGCAATATACACAAGGGCCGAAGGTCGAGCAGAAACGACCTAATTTAGGAGATCATTCTTCAACTGCATGTTTCTGTGCTTGGACAACGTTGACGGAACAGGGTAAAATATGGGTTAAACATCTCATGACCCGACAGCCAATGTACTCTGGTATGCAAGAACGAGACAAATTTTTATTATTACAAAATTAGATTAGTTTATCATATTTCAGACTTGTTTTTCAACCTTAACCAGTGTAACTCACTAATATTTTAAGCAACCTTAATAATATGTAATGCTCTTAATATGTAAACTTTCCTTACCTCACCTAATATATTCACGATCTAAAAATTTTTCAACTATAAAAAGATAAAAAATTAGTTTTAATTGTGGAACCAATAAACGTTTGTATAAACGTACAAATTATACATTTTGGTGCAGTATTGCCTCGTTGTAAAGATATTTTTATCGCACCCTTAAAATAAATACTTATAAAGACGTTAATGTTACAACTCTCACAATCATAGAAGAAATAGTAAAACTGCCTTTTACAAAATGCTTGTTTCTGTCACCTTTGTCAAGCTTCTTTTGTTCTAAACTTCCCTTTTGTACACAAAATTGTTTGTACGTCTCTATGTTTGGATTCTACTTCAGTTCTTGTCTAGCAGTCAAGTCAATTGAAGCTCATTCTTTGCTTTTATATACTGTCACCACAATGCGGTATAAAAGATTTTAAAATAAAACAATTTCATTGTCTTTTCGGCTGAATTACATTGACTCCATTGTGCGTTCCACCACTTAAGCAAGTTGTTTTTGTGTCGACTTGTACAAATATTTATACGCTTTTCTTGGAAAAGCTTCACTGTAATAATACGGTATTGTGATAATGTCGTTGTTTGCTCTAAAAATATAGATCAACCCAAACACCATTCAAGAAATAATAATAATAATGTTTTTTGTTAAATATTAAAATGCAAATTTTATTATAGTGTCTGGGCCAGTAATGAAATAGACTTCATGATAATAACACTTTTAAAACGTTTTTAGGGGGTTCTTTTAACAAGTCTACCACAAATATTCATATTTCCATATATGGAAGAGGCGTTTTAACCTAGAACGTTAACATCAAATGTTTCGGGCGTCGGAATAGGCGGACGCGTCACTTTTTATCAGACAAGTTTACTACAATGTTTAATATGCAATTTTCAAACATTGTGCCAAAAACGGAGAGGGTTACAGTCAAGAAATAAGTCTTCGACGAGTATCTACTATGTTTTAGATTTATATACAGACTGTCCACGGATGGGGTTAACAAGAGGACAAATGGACCAAAAATTTCATTTTGCGAAAAAAGTAATTCTTCATAAAAATGTTTGCTTGTTAAAAAAATAGGATTTACGAAGAGAATATATTGATTTTTGTATACAGGGTTTGCAAAAACTTAAAAAACATGATTTTTCTCCAAGAGTACGGCAAAATAAACTCCCACATTTAGGTAGCAAATAAAACGCATACTATAAAAGATGAAACTATAGATTTTTTTATTTTTAAAAAGAGCAAACTTTAAGTTTTTTTAAATATGTTTAAAAAAATATATCGTCTAAGTGACGGTCGTTAGCAGCGACACACATGCGAAGGCGTTTCTATAAGTTCCGCATCACTTTTATCATCAAGTCTTAAGGAATAGCAGTTTCATCTTGTATCGCTGACTTAAGTTGGTGAAGTCAAGAACCAGTGGCTCTTAAGTTAGCAACCCATTTTAAAATTGTTTTCCAGTCCGGAACAGATGCATTCGG